>JAWWEO010005365.1:0-43493 GCA_035582975.1 Ormyrus labotus
TAAACAAAAAAAGATTTTTTTTTGCCGCCATCACAAAATGAAAACAAAAAAAATGAGCCGTGAACGATGAAAATCCGTTCACTAGAAGCTGAGATACGGCGTGCATACACACACACACACACACAGACACACACGCACATCCATACAGTATTTTTTAAAAATCATTTACTCTTGTTCCTGACACCTTACAATACAGTTATAACCGTTTTTTCATACAACTCCAAAAATTACTATCACAATGCTTCGTCTAGGAGGAAGCAAAATTTAAATAAATTTATTTTGTAACTTTAACTAAATGTTAATTTCAGTGAAAATTTTTAATTTATTATTTAAAAAAGAAGCGGAATAAAAAATTGTTTTTCAATAATTAATAAATGTACACGATTAAAGGTTTAATTAATAATTGATATTCTGCACTAGGTATAAAAACTTTTTATATAGTAAAATTAAAATAAATGAAAAGAGAGGATGTAGAGAAAAATGAAAAAACTTTATTTCTACATTTTCCTAATAATAGTACAAAAAGTACAATGGCACTAATATTTTATTATGCAATAATCATTATGTTGTACAATAAAAGTTATATATTAATTCAGGCTTTGGTATTGTCTGCAAGCCAAATATCTGACGTACAATCACCTCCAGGGTATCTATAATAAAATGTCATTTATTAAAAAATAGTAAAACGACTAAAAACTCAAGATTAAAGTTTATAAATTTTCAAAGACAAATTACCTCATTTCGTGAGCTAAGAAGACATCACTTTTGTCGCTTCCAAAATCGATCAAGAAATTCTCGTCCAATTTCATTCCTCCATTTGCAGTGTCTACGTCAAGTTTCAATAATACTGATCCATGTCTGGAATTTAAAAAGGCAAATTTAAAGTGATTTATAATTATAGACATCCCATCAGCTAAATGAATTAAATGAATCTCTGAAAAAAGGCGGAAATTCTCACTTGACATGTTCAGGATAAAACTGGCGGTCCCATGGCGAGAAAAGCGAAGTGGAGACGTAGAGACGCTTGCCGTCGAGACTGAGCTGCAGCATCTGCGGCGAGCCGTCCAGTTTGCGGCCTTTGAGGAAGACGGGATCCGGCTGCTTTTTCAGTTCCGGGTCCTGCGTGACGCGCACCTTCGAATCGGAGAGGATCGAGCCTCCCAGGAAGACCTGCCCCGTGAGCTTCGGGTTCGCGCGGTCAGTTATGTCGTACTGACGCACGTCGCCGTGCAGCCAGTTCGAGAAGTAGAGGTACTTGTCGTCTAAACTCACGAGGATGTCGGTTATCATGCCTGCAAGTTCAACAGTAATGAAGGATCTGCTGTAAAAAATGTACAAGTTAGTTTACGAAATAGTAATTTTTCAACGTGTTTTTCAAATTGTTTAAAAAATTCCAAAGAGCAATAGCTTCCGAATTCTCCGCAAAACTGCTGCAGCCCTCTTAATTAAATTAACGACATGTCTCGTTAAACTGAATGACTCTAAAATTAAGCAGCGCAACGCCATCGAGGGCTCAGCCTTAAATATAGAAAAAAAGAACTCGTCATCACCAGACATTTGGGGGAAGACCCAATTTTCGACTTTCTTGGCCGGAACCTTGATGACAGGATCGGCGGCCCAGGTGCCGTCGTCATTTTTGTAGAATCGGTAGACCACCGAGTGAACGGCGCAACCCACGTAGCCCTCGGGACTCTTGGGGTCGTGTAAGAAACGTACTTCTAAAGGTGTCACTCCCTCCTCGCCCAGGTTGATCACCTGCTTCAACGTCCTGTCCTTCCACGAGTAAAAATTCAAACTTCTGCCGTATACCTCTGTCGCCAAGCAATATACCAGTATTAGTAGAGCGGATTGTTTAATTCTTACAGTTTTTAGTGCAATTTGCTCTCTCGGTGATTGTTATATAGATGATAGCGATAATATTAGATTTCATATTTATTTAGATTATAATAAAAATGAGGAGACTCTAGTTTTTGTTGGTTGCGATTAAATTTATTAAACAATATATTATTATTTTAACTAAAATTATGTGATTTTTTTATTTTTATTTATTGACTTTAAAAGGCATTTGAAAGCTGATATAAACATAATCAATTAATTTTTTAACGTTAAGTATAAATTAATAACCTATGAATGGTGTAATGCTCTACATTTGTGCAAAAATAATTTTAATAATTTTTTATTTTATAGTTAACTGCAGTTGTTAAGTCACAAATGTACGTAAATATCAATTTTAAAAAATTTAAATTTTACGAACCCTCGTATGTTGCTGAAAAAATAATTAATCTCTTTTAGTATTTAAAATACATATAATATTTAAGACGTTAGTCTTATTTATTTAATTAAATAAAAATAGTATCTATTTCAATAGCAGATTGTTTTCATGTATTTAATGCAGGTCAAATATATATTTATATTTATTAACACAAGTCCATTATTTTGATTATATTCTTTAGTATAGATAAACTAGGCGGCTACTTCAGGGGGAAGAGACACCCTACCTATATCGGACACTATATCGGAGATGTCAAAGTAAACCTAGCTAAGCTCAAAAAATTTTTGAAAGTAAGAGAGGTCCAGTATGACTCCCTTCTAGTACACTCCTGGAGTCTAGCCGAAGCCCAGTAGACGCCTATTGCATATTTAAAAATTAATCATCTATATAGATTTAGATCAAACGCGATAGAATAAAAATTTTATTAATAAAATGTATGATTTATGGACTTGTACCTGCAAATGAGTGATATATATATATATATAATGCCCAATTTATATACAACTATGATATAGACACTTTCGAATGCAGGAAAAGTTTAAGTAAAAATTTAGTGCAAGGCTTGTAATTGATAAAGCTAATAACTATTATAATCGATCGAATATCAAAGCAGTTGACTATGTGATAAAAAGCGATACACCCAAATTTCTCAATGGCCTGAAACACGATATGTTAATTCGCGGCTTTCCATAAATTGAGGCAATCAATAAATTTTAACGACAAGTATCAAATATTTGTCTGATTTCTGCATTCCCCTGATTCGAATGCACGTTAATTCAGAGGGGAAATTCTCAAGTCCTTACTTACCTACACCTTTCGGGTCGTCGGTGCTGAATCCGCGCTTGAAAACGTTCGGCACTCCCCATTCGGTGGATACGAGGGTGTCGTGATAAGGCTGGTACCAAAAGTCGTAGCCAAATTTGGCCTTCTTATCGCCTTTGGTCCACGTGCCGCTGATCTCGAGCGTCTTGCTGTCAATGCAGAGGAACTCGCCCTGAGCATCGCCGACAGGATTTCCCAAAGTGGAAATCATTATTTCGCCGGTTGGCGCGCAGTGGCTTGTGTGGGGTGTCGCCACGCCGTGCTTATGCATCTCCTCGGGCTCTAAAATCTGTAACAAACATTCCGAGTATATTTAAGGGTTTGTAAAAAGCTCGCTTTTAATCAAAATGCGGTCGATTAGAAACTGAGGAATTTGTTTTTCTGCAATAAAGAAATTTTAGCAAATAAAACAATAATTTTAAGTCTTATAATAATAAGATCTAAAGAAAATATATTATATTACATTTTTAATTATTACTCTTAGGAAATTGTTAATATGCCCGACTTATCTTCAGCAACAACTGATTAAATAAACACTCAAATGCTTCTTTTTCAAAGACAAATAACATCTGTCATCATAAAAGCATTAATTCTTCCGTCCGTAATCCTCGTAAAGGCCATAAGGCTCTGCAAACAAAGATAGCACTAAATTACTTAACCTTTTTGATTTTCGGTGCCCTCTCGTCAGACACATCGACGAAGTAGATCCTGTCCGACATGAGGCAGGGCAGCACGAGCGTGTCGCGTTTCTGGGGCTGGCCGTGACAGCTGCTGCAAATGTTCCATCCGCTGTGGTGCAGCTCGTCGGCCAGATCGCGCATTCTCAGCTTGTGAATTATCTGATGGGGCCAGTCGAACGTTTTACGATGCCAAACAAACAAAAACTAGATAAATGTTCCTCTGGGAATGTGGGGTCCCCGATAAGCGAGGGGTTAGAGTCTGGATTTAGGGGCGAAGGCGACCGCGTGGGAGTAGATTATTATACAGATACCGGAAAAGTAAGCGGCAGTGAACTGCACTTGGCCGACAGGAAAAGAGAAAGTGTCCAATAATACCGGCGAATGGGTTATACTTGGTGTGGAAATAACTGGGTTTCGAGAGGTTTATTATTCTTTAATAAACAACTTATTTTGTAATCCTAAAAGCTGTAACTAATATTTTCTAGTCGGGAAAGGTTACTTTGCTAAGTAATTCTGCGTGTTATTTCTATGACGACATCGAATTATACTACATTAGACTTTTAGTCGTTAAATGCCGCTAGAAAAATGGCATATTCTGGTTCGTAGTTATCAGACCTTATGAAATAAGGACATATTAAAAATGTTGATTATGTTAATTGATTGGACTTTATTTTAAATGGAAATAAATTTACTTGTTGAAACAGAAAAGTAATTTCATGTTTATTTAATTTATTTAATTTATATTTATTGCTCCCTGGAACAAATTAAATGTTAATTATAATTATCCTTATCTTCTATTTAAAAGTATAGGCGTGCAGGACAAGAGAAATCATAAACCAAGAAGCTTACACTTTTAAACATACCTGGCAGTAAGTAGAACTCGCAGGATCGACATCGACAGTCGCTAAGGCGTCTGGTTTCTTCGGGTCAGTGCTAATGCAGTTGACGTAGAGAATTTTCTCGCGTGGCCCGTGAAGCATTGCATCTCGCGGACTGGGGTAACCTGGACCGCAGGCTGCTTGCCCTACAAAAAGATGCGTGTCTTCAACCTCTGGCTCGCGAAACTTACAATTATGATTTTATCGCCTTTCATGTAGCGTTTAGTTTTTTTTTTTATAAAGATGTAAGAATGCCCGGTTAGCTAATCATATCGTGATTTAAAAAAAAAATTCCGATCCACTTTTGAGTTTTAACCTTCATTTTTTTTATCATTTTTTTGTATAAAAAGAGGATAATATTTCTATTTGTATATTAACTTCAACAAAGTTAAAAAGTAAAAATTTTAGACATACTGATTCTGCACGTACCATTTTTCACCAATGTACGTTTCCTGTAATTTAACTTACGACATGCAAATTTTATGTGCTTGGAGATTCATTGCGTAATTGAAGGGATCGAACAACGCCTTCCGCGCTCGAGTCGCTTGTCCGACCCACTCGAGCGCGGAAGGTGTTGATCGATCCGGCCCTTATATGAAATTTAAAATTAATAAACTTAATTTTTAAAGGTCTTTTTTTTTAATTTAAAACCGTAATATTTATTATTTTTACACTTGCAAAGATTATTTTCACTAAATTATATTTGTAATTAAATATATTTAAAAACGGTTGATTAGTTTCTCATTGAAAACAAAATACAATTTTTTTGCTGATATTAAATATTATAATTGATAACAATTATAATTTATTTTTTTAAAAATTTTCAAGAGTACCTTAAAGTAAATGTTACTCGAACCGAAGTAAACTTGTATTTCATAGGCAAAAAAATATAACATGTTTTAAAAAAAAAGATAATTCTACTATTGAAAGTCAGCGACAGTATAGGAGCACAAGTGAAAATAAAAGTCAAAGGGTAAACAAGATTTTCGTGCACTTATCTCTCAATACCACGCCTTTATGTACTGGAATGCTACTTGACGTGTATTATGCAATGTAATTTAATATATTTAGACTTTAAATTCAATATGTAATTTTTGTGCAATTTACAAACACTTGTTGTGCAATTATAATACATATAACTAAATTTCAACGAATCTTTGTTTCGAATATACATTATGAATTTAATTTATAAAATTATTTAAACAGTCTTAGCATTTAAACGAAATGTCACTATAAACAATATTATACAGTTAAAATAACACACCCGTTTTACGATTTTCGTGTAATTCTCTAAGTTGCATATAGTTTTACCTGGAAAAACGCTTAAATATCTAATATAAAATTGATGAAAGTTAGTTTTAAATTTTGGATTTTAAATTATAAAAAATAATGGTTTAAAATAAGCAAAAGATATAAAATAACGTTATAAAATTAAACAAGTCTTGAGAAAAGAAACGAAATGTTTTTACAAAGCTTGCTGTCTAAGAAAAGTCTAATTTTTCTACATGAGAAAATTCACACAAACGTCACGGTAATTCTGTCAGTGGTTTCCTTCGCGATAGAAGCGGCGCTCATTAATCTCGCCGAGATAATTTCTCGTCAAAATCAGCGGCTTCTCACATCAACTCTAATCTGCATCAGACTCGTTGAACCGTTGCGAGAAATTCCTGTACCATACCAGTGAGGAAAAAACTGTCAAATTCAAATTTGAAGCAGCATATCCTAAATAAACATCACATTCTTCTCTTGCTAGCAGTCGCACGCACTGATCTAACACCCGATAATTCACCAGGGTATTGCGTTGAGCACTTTATAGGCGAGGATTTATGAGGAGTATGTATCACTTACTTTCGCTGGACATTTTAGCTGACCTGTGCTCACGATTTCAAGCACGTCTCGTTGCAGCAGTCGCGACTCAACTGCCAAGTTGCGCGACTCCGTGAACCGGCTTACAGTCGCTGGCTCTTCACTAATACTTGGATACTTACGCCGGCTCGGTTGCGCATGTGTGCCATTGACCTTGAGTTTGCTAAATCTGTGCGGTGCACGTTCTTTGAAAGCGCAAATTTCGCTGATTCTTTCGCTTCGTCGAGCAGCTTCTGCAGTTGGAGCTTTTGCTTTTCTTCGACCGATGATGGGGCTAATTAATTATATATTAATTATAAATTTCGGTCATATTTAAAGACATCTGGCGGACATTTATATTATATGATTGTTTAATTGGTAGTTTCGTCCTCCAAAAAATACATATAATTATAGAAAAAAAATGGCCATTTAACATTAAACAGAATTTTTTTAAATATTTTCTTACAATAATAATTGATTTAAAAATATTCTGTCTCATTAAATATATATTATCTAAATTTTAATCTTTGTGGAAACAGTTTTATTATCGCTAAAACCATTTTTAGACTTGTTTTTAACAGGGTATAAAGTGATAAAATGAATGAAATACGTTTTTACACAATTCGTCTTGTAAGTAATTAGTATGGACTTTTACCTACTTTTACTTTACTTATTTTATTTATAAAAGAAATTAAAAATAGTTTTTAATTTTTTCCTTGTTGCAAATAATTGTTAGGTTAAATTTTTACTATTTAAAAAAGTAGAAAAACTTTTACTATTGAAAAAAGTAGGAAAACTATAATGGGATTTTATCTAAATTTTGTAATGTTTGTCCAGGCTATTCCCTCAAAACAAAATTAAAGACGATATAGTAACTTTCCTTTGACTGAAACTGTTGATGGTTTACTATATGGCATATAGTTCGTCGATGAAACTTAATGTACAAGATCTGATAAGTGTTATTGAAAGTTCGCGACCCCCGTAAATCAAAACATTGCATTCGTAAAGAAACACTATTTTTTAAATAAAAAAGTATTGATGGGAAGTGCGATTACATAATAAAAACTCAAAGTTATTGTTTGCATTCAATATTTTTAATTTCTTTATTACATTTTACATAAATTTGTTACAAGAGCTAAATTTTCTGTCCCATTAAAATGTTTTATGTAGGAAATACACGTTTTCTGTAAATAATGAAATTTATAATACAGATTTGAGCGATAGTTATTAAAAATTCGGAATAGGATTTACGCTTTATTGTTGAAGTCAATTATGCGTTATCTTATAAGTTATAATTAGGATAATTTAATAATTACTTTCATTAAAAATATTGGAGTTGTGCCCTCGAGATTTCTTCGTCCGTTTATTTTCCGGAGTAATTTCAGATACCTTTTACAAGAAATTTTTTAACCCATTTTGGCCCACTTTACATTCTTTAAATTTATGCATTCATTATCGCACTTTAAAAGATGTTCAATATATAATGTACATTTTCCTTTCAATAGCTCCAATTGAATTGGATCCCGAATGGAGATTATCTTTTTCTTCACCAACGTCATTATGTGATTGTCTCAATTATCTTTATATCACTTTCCGGTTTCGTTCAGAAATCACTTTGTATCCTTGTTCTTTTTACAGTGGAAAAATAAGCGTTCCTTTATCCATTTAAATTATTTTAGTTTTTCGCTTTTCTTTTAAATTTACAATGTTCACATCATCTTTTTGTGTTTTCGTTTTTTTCAGCGACCTTTACTTTTACTTCGCTTAACAGACACTGATATTGTTCCCCTGCGTTGCAACAATTTTCGTCATCACTTTTTAAGTCGATTTCTTGTACTCGTACTTTTGATATTGGTTTTACAAATAATATACAATCTTAGGCGTTAGTTTTTGTTGCCAGTTCAAAACTTGTAAATATTACTTTTATTTCGCAATTGTTTTTTTCCATTTATGTGTAAAACATAGCTCATAAACAGAAAGTTGTATTACTTATAAATTATTATTTATACATAAGAGAGATTAAAAACATTTTTCGCAATGATTACAATCATGTGTAGTGTAATATCACATTTACGTCAGTAATTAAAAGCATGATCAATTCCACATTTCAGTATTATTGATTACACATAAATTATTCAGCATGCGACTCTAATTTGTCACATAAACGTATTGCAACAAGAAGTTTCGTTAATAGGAATTTTATAAAGTAATTGTAAAAAATAATCTTTTATTTTAAATTCATTCGTTTTAATTTTTCGATTAGTTCCTATATCCTTTTTATTCCATACGGATGACAAAATACTAGAATCATGTGTATAGGTAGATTAGTATTGCATTTGAATTCTAAGAAATATTCATTAACTGTTTTGCAATGCAAATCGTCAGAATGAAACTTGTTACATTAGACAAAATTTTATATAACATTACAATCAGTCTAGACGTTACCCTAATAGATAAGCGTAACGATAATATCCCTATAGAAACTTTGTAAATTTTGCAAGTTTAACGATAACATATTAGCGATATTATCACTGCGCTGCTATATCAGGTACTATTAACGTTCACATTAAGTGTTGACATATTTTAAGAGTCTAAACCCTTTTATGAATATTTTAATGTTATAGAAACTTGTAACATTAAGTTGCTAAAAATATAATTTTATTATAATATAGATTTCTATAAAAATGTTTTCTTTTTCGAATGTGCGAGAAAAATCTAGCAGTATACAATAAGACAAGCCCAATCTACCGTAAGTTTTTAAGTTTCCTACTAAAAGCGAAACCTAAAGTTTTTGATTATTAGAATTTACTTATGTTAACTATATATATATAAAGTGTTGACTTTTAATCTATCTGACCCCTCTTAACAATAAATATGTGTATAAAGTACCGTACTTCTTATAAACAAGTCTATGCTTCAAATAGACACTTTGTACACACTAGCAATTACATATATACTTACGGTAACATTGAAAATAAATGAATAATTTTTAAATTCTAAACTGCAAGTGAAAATGAATCATGAATTATACTTTCATCAACGGCTATATAAAATTTAACTTTTCACATAGTTAAATTGTTTTTTATTTTCTTGATTATAAAATTTTAATAAACAGGGATTTTATTTCTTTCGTATTTTAATGCAAAAAATGCATTTTACGTATTTTAAACTTTTTAAACTACTAGTTTAAACCAACAATTTCCAGATGGCAATTAAAATCAGCTTATAACGAATTCTTTTTAATCAAACATCTTCGATTAAATAATAAACGATCAGCTTTTATTAAATACATATATATTAAATGATTTTTTACGTCTAACGCATTACATATAGTATGTACAAGTAGCGTCTGACTTGTAAATGTTGAATGCTGTAATTAGATTTTTAGATAAACAGTTGCGTTGCTCGTGCAACCTATTAAAAACTCTGGCAAACGTTTTCCTAACTAAAAAGCCCAGACTTTATTCTCACCCTGCCTCTAAATCCTTGGAGCTTCTTTATAATTTTGAGCGTGGGTCACGTAGTCGGAGCCGCAACGGCCCTCTTCGGTAAAGCTTGCTTTTTTGCGGGGGGATTCTGCCTGCCGTCTCTGAGGAGGGCGCAGGCCAGAAAGTTTTGAGTCTTGGCGGCGACGAGTTTACTGAGCTTTGTCTTGGCGGCAGCGGCGCCAGCAGCGATGTCGTCCAGGCCAGCCTCGAGCCTGTCTAGACCCTCGCTCATGTTCGCCAGGACCTCGACGAGCAGTCGGTTGCTTCGGGCCCGCGACGCCGACTCCTCGTAAGCCGCTAAGCGGCGCCGGCTCAGGAAACAAAAGAGCATTATAGCTGCCAGGAGACTCAGCGCCAGCAGTCCTCGCTGCAGTAGCAATGTAGCCGATGAGGACATGCTGGGAGCATTGCTTTTTACATCCCTTTAATCAATTATGTTATATTATTTTTCCACTTTAATAGCTTTTCAGGAAGTACAATCTTGAGCACTAAGGCATTGAAAGTGCAAACTTTTTGCGGCTGCTAATTTTCTACGAGAATAAAAAATTAGTATGAAAGAATATATAGTTATTAAACGTTACGTAGGCAGTGTCAGTGTAAAACATAACTTGTTCTAGAGAATAATTCCGAGAATCTTTTTATAATTTACTCTTTTTCCGCTTTTAATACTTTAGACCATTTAATTATTGTTTAATTTCTTGTATTTTCTTATTTTTTTAGTATCACACTATTTTTAACGTTATTCTACTCCTTTGATAAAAGCAAGTGCAGTCAATTTATGTTGTTTTATTTTTATTAGAATTATAAAGAACGACAACGGTATATTTGCTCAAACTCAAAATAATGAATTAGTCCATCTTCCAATATGCGATTGAACTCTGATGAAAGAGATTTATTTTTTTCTACTGTATAAGCTAATTGCGAATTTGAATGTCAATATAGCCCAAGTTGCTATGCACCTTGCTATAATTAATCAATCGAATCATTTAAGCAAAGTCCTACCATTTTTCTAATTCTTCAAAAGAGCTGCATTATTTATTTATCTTGATTTCTCGGAAGCATATTATCTTTGGTCATCTACGATTGCAGCGACTTTGGCACCGGCGATATTTTCGTTATTGCAGAAGCGCAATCCCCTGTTCTCTCAAAATCAATCTTGACTCGATTCCTCATCGATTCCTTTTCTCGCGCTTGCAGCGAAAAGGGCCGTTTAGCGGCCAGATGATTCAGTGGTTTCTCGCGGCGGCGACGCCGCCCCCCCTCCTCGTAAACGTCGACTCTGCTCCGCTTTCGTCTATTATTACGCGGCCAGTGGCATGAGGCGTGGGATGTGCCGCTGGCAACAGTGCGCCGCATTATCTTCCTGCCACCGCCGCTGCTAAGTTTCTGCCGGGCTCAGGCGCCGTTACGAGCAGTTCGATTGCTCGACTTTCCTGCCTGACTGGCGCAGGATCTGCTCCTCCGAGGGCCGCTGCTGCAAGAGTGGTGAAAACAAAATAGAGTCGTCAGTCTTTGCAGAGTTTATTGAAAATCTGGAGAGGGGTCGGGGATATAATGCATTTAACCAAGTTACATCATTTTTTTCAGTAAAATACGTATACACAACTTTCGTTTTCTGTAATGAACTATGCTCATACAACGAAAGTTATTGGAAATCTGATCTTCCAGGAACTCGTTTGCATTTAAAAAGTTAATAGTCTGAAGCTGATGATTTCTTAAAAAAGAACTACATTTAGTGAGCTAAATTTTTAAATGTTAAATGTGATGGCAATTATAAATTAAACATTATTTTTTATCATATAACATCAGCTGTCAGCTTTTCTGTATAAAGTTAAAAGAAAAATTTTTATTCGCGAGACTATTATTAATATTGCGTAACAGCTGCAAAAAGTTCTTACGTTTCCTTTCGATACTGAAATACGCGGAGATTTCTTGGAAGGAAAGACAAACACATTATATATTCAAAAACTAAAATGCAGACATAAAACAAAAATATCATTTATTTCTCTTCTTTCATTTAAAAACAAATTTAAATAATTTTAAAAAGTTATTGCAGTTGTAAAGAAATATAGCAGATTGGAATAATCATAAATGTTTTTGTGCAGTATTTCGGTTGCAATTACTTACGATAATTAAGTAAAAATAAAAATTAAGCGACAATCATAAAAAAAAAATAAATAAATAATTATTTATGAAATTTCAAGAATGATCTACATAGATCTAGATAATTTTTGCTATCCAGCGCTAAATGTATTCTCTCATGTGATCCTTTTGGGTGTTCAGCAGTAACCTGTAGATAACTTTGTGTAAAAGCTGCAGTTTTAGTTTGTATGAATTTAGTCAGGTTGATAATGAATTATTTTCATTTTTTTTTAATTCAGTTATTTTTTTTAAGATTTGATTATAAATTAGATATGCAAATCTTATCGCTTATTTAAAAAATTAATTTAACGCGAGTAAAAAATTTTTAAAGATCTCGTAAATGTTGTATAATACATGCTGCATAAATAATGGGTATATTGTAGTTATTTCAAATTTCAGATAAACGTCGGTAAATCAAAACTTTCAACGGTTTCTTAACTTAAAGTAATAAAAGGTTTTAAATTTCAAAATAATACATTTCACTTGTAGAGTATTATGTTCTTGGGAATTTCGCACAATGTATGTAAATTTTTATCGAGTTAATTTGGACAGTGCGCGCTTGCGATTGTTTGGGATCACGTTGCATATAATGTAAGAATGACCTGCCGAGGTATTAAATTTGATACCCTTAAATTAGTTAAAAAAAATGTTTATTTTATTAATATTTGAATAACTGAGACACTGTTTAAGCACATTAATGCTTTTAACTTTTTCAAGATGCTGTACGATATTTATTTCGAGTCGAGTCACTCGAACGCGAAGCTGTATTTTCAAGGAAGAGAACGGTGAGCCGAACGGTAACAGATTTATTCTTTGCTTTCCAAAAAGCCATCAGCCTGCTAAATTCACCTCAATTCTTAAAAAGCCAAAGAGCAGCACTATATACAGAGCCAAGCGAAAATACGCGTCCGTCCGCATCTTTCATCGTGCTCAGATCGTCATCCGAGCACTGATCCGACTGGCAATCCCAACAGAATCAAAGGTCAAGAGGGTACAAAGAGAAACTCACCTGCAGCTCCGGGGTAGCCAGGCATCGTCGCTCGAGTATCCTTTCTCGTAATCACATCGCTCTCTGGCTCGAGCCGATCGCGGAGAGAAAAGTGAGTGAGATTTGGCACACAAAGCGTGTAACTTGTTGCGGCGGCGGTCGCGTAGGTGTAGAGCGCAAGGAGAAAACGTTTGCGCCGTGAACTCGGGGGAGGGAAGTGCACTACTGTTCCACTGCTCTCGCGCTCTCCCACGTGTATATAGGCGCGGCTCTGCCTGGCGCTCTCATCCCTCGCGCACTCGCTCTTCTCGCGTTTTCATCCGTCGCTCTCCCTCCCTCCCTCCCTCCGTCTCTCCCTCCCTCTCTCTCTCCCTCGCCCCCGCTTTCTTTCTCTCTGGGTCGGAGCCACTGGCCGGAGATGAGTGCAAATGTCGTTTGCTCAGGACGTTTTCGAGTTTAAAATGCTCGGCGATTTGCGCTGCTTTTCTTTGCCTCGAGTTCAATTTATTTCGAGTAGTTGCCAGCCAATGGCGATTTATTGCCTGCTTTCAATTTTATTTCTTTCTTGTTACTTAACGCAATTAAAACTTTTATACTTTATTACCTTTGAGGAAAACTGGTCGTTTAAAATTGTTTAATAGACCTATTTATTAACCTATAAAATATTTCTTGGAAAATTTAATTTAGAAAGTTCCTGATGTATGCGAATTTATAAATGTTGTTACTTTAGTTACGGCAATAAGCAATAAAAGGCGCAACAATGCTACAGTCGAATCTCGTAAATAATTGAAAATTTTCGAGCAAAAACACTTATCCAATCGACAAAGGATCCCTCGATAACAATTAAATTTCCTGCCGCTTACAGCACGTCCTATAAAAACCTTTCGTAAATCAATCAGCGAGTACGTCAGCCGCGGCTCTAAAAATGTAAACAGTCAAGTCGGACGGTGACGTTCGACGCAAATTGCTCAATTATCGCGTAAAATGCATAGCCCGGAACGGTGCTCTCGGTCATCCTGCGAGCTGGCTTTGCCCTAGCGCTACTGCGCCTGCGCACGCGCTGATCGATAAGCGTGCCTGCAGCCGTGCGTTTCGGCTGCTGCCTGTTCTCTCTCCCCGAGTGCCCGCGCTCGCTTCTATTTCGGTGTGTATATCGGGATGCGAGCGTGCTGGTGCAGGTCTGATGCTTCGCGGATGCAATATAGATACCGAAGGAGGAGGAAATAGATTCAGGCTGATTTATCGACTTGCTTTTTCATTACTTGACGTATTGGTGCAGTATGAACGTACCAGCCGAGAATTGCCTTTTTGCCAAGAGATGCGATAGGGTTATTTGCTTATTGTTTGCTCCATCATATACAAGTTCCCATGGTGGTAAATATATAAAATTGAGTAATTTATGTGTTTTGGTGATCCAAAAACATGTAATGTATTTTGCAAAGGAATAAATAATATTTACTCTAGGTGAAGGAATTTTTAGAAAAGATTTCAATTTCCCTTGGGCATGGAATATGCAGAGATGCACCAAGGATCTTATTATTAATGCAAATGTAATCTAAAGCTGCATTTCACGAGTTTTTCTCGTGAATATAAATTTAGTGATTTTTAGAAAATTGTTATAAAATTAATTAATTAATTTTTTTTATAAAATTATTTCGAATTTAAAAAATGTTTCAAACACATACTGCAAAATAATTAATACCTTATGTTGATGTTGCTAAAACATCAATGAAGAATAATCAAATTTATTTTTAGATTATACCGATTGAGTAAGATAATTATTGTAATATAAGATAATAATATAATAATAAAAAAATAACATATTAAAGTTCAATTATATATTAAACGTTTGTAATGCCACTATATTTTGCACTTGATAAATATTAAAATCTAAATACATATTTTATTCAAGATTTATGTTTTAAATTAAAGATTACTGCTCCCAGTTACATCATTATTATTTCTTGTTTTCGTGCGCGTAAAGTTGCTTGAAGACAACTCTATAGAGCAATCTTTTGGCGGTAAAAATCTGAAAGAAAAGATTAATATTGTTAAATGCGTGAGAAAAGTGCCAGTTATTTTGTTAAATAAATAAGTTTTAAAAAAAGTAGATCTAAATGAAAAATTGAAAAAGACGTTTACGTTCTCCATTATACTATAAAGTTTAGATCGTCAATTACTTGGTTAACTACTTCCCAAACTGAATAATCAGGCCTAGAAAATTGACTAACTGTCGGATAATCGGCGAGACGTACTCAGGCTGCACTTTATCTGCAGCCCTCGTCTCCCCCACGAGATAACTGGTAACTCCAGCCACAGCCACTGTGACGATACTGCCGATGAGCGTAAAGTACAGGATCGCTATTCGAAAGAGGAGCATCGGCTCCTCTTCAGGCGGCAGAGGCAACGGCGTCGTGGCGTGATGCAGCGGTACAGTCTCGTTTAGGGGATAGGGACAGTTTTCGACTGAGAGGGGGAGGCTCGGGTTGCGAATCCTTTTGTGGCCGACGTGCCACTGCGTACCCGCGACTAGCCAGCCCATGAAGAGCAAGGAGACGCTTGCGCCAGCCATCGCGCCCTTCCTGCCCACCCACGGGACCAGCATGCCCAGAATGAAGAGGCCCAGGAGCGGACCCTCGACTGCGCTGTTCAGTCCGTAAGCCAGCTCGAAAACCGTCCCGAGACGCTCGATCACCAAGATCATGCCTATGGAGATAAAGCCCAGGATGGCGCACATTACCTACGAAGAGCAAAGCCTGCTGTTATTAGTTTTGCGGCGCTGCAAGGGGATCTTTAACATTTCGTCACATCTTTATCAAGTTTTAAGCTTTAGATTCTCGAGTTGACTGAGATCAATGAAAATATAGTTTTTGGCGCGGATAAATATATAAGTTGTAGGTATTAGGTGTTTATTAGATTTTTTAAGAGCAGATGGCCGCAGATGTCGGTAATTAACTTATACATCATATTATTATGATTTTCAGAGAAAGTTGTTCAAGCTTAATGTTTTTAGATATTCAAAACAAAATTTATTACTATGATATTTGAGAATATATACCTTTGCTTATAAAACTCATTGTAAAGGAAAAAATGTATAAGCCATCTGTGTAATTTCTTGTGAAAGATATTATCGCCTGAAGCAGGTTATTGCACATTGTAAGAAAACTTTTAGTTTTAAATAAGTAAATAATAAAATTGTACGCACCTTCATAATTCTCGCTGCTTTTGCATCCCTGTTTTGATCATTAGCTATCCAAAGATCAATGAAATTCTCGTAAATGGTGCCTGAAAGGGTGTTTAGACTGGCGCTCATCGTCGAAAGAGCACAGCTGACGATGCCGGCAAGAAATATGCCCGGAAGGCCAAATATGTGTCCGGCAATGTCCATCACATAGTAGGGTAAGGTTTGGTCAGTGCGTGCCACAAGCTTTGATAATAAAACTTGTATGAAAACATGAGATATTATTGATTTGCTTACATTTTTACTTTCATTTAAAAGTACATCTTTTTCGTATAAAAAAAACTTTTTTATTGAGAAATTATAAGGATTAATAAAAATTGTGTAATGCTACCTGGGCTGTAAATGGATCGCAGTCGTGATAACGGGCATATATTAATATACCCGCGTAAACGCACGCAACTTGCAAGGTAGCCCATCCAATTGATGTTAACATTACGGCTCTACATCACAGATATAAAATAAAGCTTTTAGAAAAAATATTGTAATACTAATTGGTTTTGAAAATTCATTAAAAAATTTTAACAATTTTACAATATTTTTAAATGGCTTGTTAAAATTTTATTAAAATATTCAATATCTGAATAGTGATTTATTACTTTCGCATGTCGGATTCTTTTTCAATAGCTAAATATCTCTGTATGTATTTTTGTCCTAGACCAAAGCGGCTAAGCATTGTAAATGTCATACCAATAGACATTGCCCAAAAGGTATTTCTATTAAAAGGACTTGGATCCATACTGTAACAGACATAGACAAAACGCTGAATAAATGATGATTGACTGACGAAAATGCTTTATTATTCTTACTCAAAAAATTTGATTCTTTCACCCTTTTCTGCAATTTTCCAAGCTTCTTCAATGCCACCTACTGCTACGACTCCTAAGATTAAAACAGTAATTAAACTACCAACTGTGAAAATAAATTGCAACGTGTCTGTCCATACAACTGCTTTGACGCCTCCCTGAAATAACAAATTTTTATAAATTTGTTTTAAATTAGGAATAACGTGATTAAATTGATCAAATGAACTCACCAATGTCGTGTAGGTGATACAGATGAGACAGAAAACTATAGTTATCATGTATATATTAAAGCCGGTAACTTGTGAAAAAGCAATTGCGGAAGTGTACATAACGATTGGTATGTACAAAAATAAGGAAATTATGTAAAGAATGGAAGCAAATACTCGAACAGTTCTAGAAAATCTCATTTCTAAATATTCATGACAACTGCACACCTGCAGTTGATGGAAAACTGGCATCGTGATGTAAGCAGACGTCAACCCAATTAGTATAGCAGCAGCGGTTGCTGCGAAGTACTGAGTGCCATGTAGGTAAACTTCCGTCGGGACTCCCAGAAATGTGATTCCTGACAAAAAGCTTGCCAACAAATGTTACAATTTATATTAAAATTTTGTGCATCACATTAAAGTCGATAATATCTTTAATACTGATTTCGAGGGAATGCGTTAAAGTAACAACTGTATAACTTTATTTATAGACGTTTTAATGCGTAATATATATATGTCAAGCTTTTATTAGACTAGACTCATCAAGGCACGTTTTGCGAGCAGATATTTCGTATATTAATTTAATCTGTTGATTCGTTTCGCAAAAATGATAAAACTGAAGCAATCCAATAAACTCGAACAATTTGATATTTTCTGATGGAGAATTTTGCGTGGGATTATTATACAAGCAATAAAGGAAAATGAATGGCGCGTTTTACGCAAATGATTATACAAAGTCAAAATCGTGATTTCAACTCAACTTTAAACGAGCATTTTTAACTTTACAATTTTATATGAAAAACTTGGATTGTCATGTGTAAAGAATTCTTCTTTTATAATAAGATTTTTTAATTCTCTTTTGAATGTATAACTTGGAGTTATTAATAGAATTAGTTTTTTGAACTCGGAAAGCAGCAACTTTAAAAGCTAGAAAATGATAAGTTTGTCATAAAAATTTAATGGTCTTCCTTATCTATAAAGCTCTAAGACTATTTTTTTAAAATTATCTATAATAAGGCAGTGATTTAAGAGTGTTATATAAGTGAATTTTTAATATTGTGCAATTTATATTATATAAAATGTAATATGCAAAATATAAAATATATTAATTATGAAAGAGTTTCTTTTGAAGGAAGAGGAGAGCAGAAAAATAAAATTATTAAGTTACCTTGCCAAGATACTAATTGCCACTGGAATGTAATGCATGTTTTTACCACCATACAGGTACTCTGAAGCACTATTTTGTTTGCTAAACACTGCGAAATAGAGACCAATCAAAAGACTGACACCAAGGAGAACTCCGAACAAAAAATAATCAGACCAAATAAAAATTAATTGTCTCATTTCCACAATGGGCTTTAAAGTTGTCATTAATGCCTTCATTTTAAAAAAATTACTTTCAAAGTAAATCGTACATTAAAGGAATGAAAATTTACACGTTGTCGAAAGATGGGAGCAAAAGCGAATACGTGAATTGTGAGTGTTGATGCCAAGGTGGTTTGTTAATGCATAAATCGAGATAACGTTATTTACATACTCGTTAATTGAATAACACGTACAAGTGTTAGGAGTAGAAAAGTTTGACAATTTTTTGAAATTTATGTTTTACAAACGAGGAAATGAGTTTTTCTTATTAGCAAAATAAAAAATAATTTTTCTAAGTTTCCAATAAATAACATGTTAGTTTAAGAAATATTTTTATTAAGAATATAATTTTAACGATTGTTAATTTACCCAAGTAAAATTTATTGCGATTAATTTTTAATCTATAAATTTATTAACAAAAGTGAAAAATTCTATTACAACAGTCTTACATAATAATGATGTGAATAATATAAAGTGCAAGATTTCTATCAATCAAGATTCTGATTACTCAAAATCAAATCACACGATTATTAATTAAATAATTAATCAAATTATTCATGAATCAATTATAATAAACATTATTAACAATAACAATAAATTATTTGTCAGAAGTTATTATTCATTCTTGAAGTCATCCGTTTTTTCTTTATCCATAACGTTTAAATCTTTGAGGGGAACTTGTTCATAAAATTTCTGGCGAGGAATATATCTGAAAAAAATTAATTTAAATGAAAAATTTTTTTAAATAAAAGTTAAATAAGTTTAAAAAACTTGTGTGTGGAATTTTCAGTGTTATTAATAAATACTCGATAATTAGACTAACTTTCGAATAATTGGCGATAAGTGATTTGGATCGACTTTAGAAACATCTATTTCTCCTACAAAATAGCTCGTAATGCTGGCCACAATAAAAAATATGAAACCCCCTATCAACGTAAAGTAAATGAATGAAATACGGTAAAGTATCATTGGCTCATCTTGAGGATTCAAATCCGGTCGAAGCTGGCTTTCAAGTACTGCGGTCTCATTTAAAGGATAAGGGCAACCTTCTATCGACGTGGGCAAAGTAGGATAG
Source organism: Ormyrus labotus (assembly GCA_035582975.1). Taxonomy (NCBI): domain Eukaryota; kingdom Metazoa; phylum Arthropoda; class Insecta; order Hymenoptera; family Ormyridae; genus Ormyrus; species Ormyrus labotus. Next base: position 19,806 of record JAWWEO010005365.1, read on the forward strand.
GTAAGCCTGTGGTTCAGAGTGTGCCACTGTACCCCGCAGACGAGCCAACCCATAATTAGGAGACTACTGCATGCTCCGGCAATAGCTCCTGCTTTCCCAATCCATGGGAAAAGCACGCCGCCTAAAAGTAATCCTAAAGTTGTTCCTTCGGTTGAGCTTGTCAAACTCATTGCCATTTCGAAAATTGTGCCTAAATGCTCAACGATGAAGATGATTCCTATGCAGATAGCACCGATTAAAACACACAAAGCCTGTAAAAAGATGTTATTAGTTGGTAAAAAAATGTTTTTGCTTTATTGGAATTATTATTCAAGTATTTCTTGATCTAATATTTTTGCAGTTTGCGCTTCAAACCTTCATAATATTAGCTGCTTTGGCTTCTTTTCCAGGTTTTTCGGCTATCCATTGATCAATAAAAGTAGTATAAATCATACCAGAAAGTGTATTCAGACTTGCGCTCATGGTGGATAATGCCGAACTTACAAGACCAGCGAGGAAAATACCTGGTAATCCTGGTAATTTGTCTGCTATGTCCATGATATAGTAGGGTAAAGTCTGGTCGCTTCGCTTAATCAACTTTAAAAGAATTATTCGAAATCAAAAACAGATGCATTAATTAATATACTGAAAAAGATTTGATTCGCAGTTGTTTAATAATAATTTATTAATTACATTCAAACATATTTTTTAAGTTTTTTACTAGACTAGATTTCAGTTAACTTTTAATAGTGATGTAGATGATAGTTGGAAAACTTGAATAAATTAAATGTAAATATATAAATTTACCTTTGCTTTCAATGGATCGCAATCGTGATATTGAGCATACATTATTAAACCTGTTAAAACGCAACCAACTTGTAACAAACCCCAGCCGAATGTTGACAAAAATATAGCTCTAAAAAAATTGCAAAAAGAATTAACTGAAATTTTGTGCTTTCGAATTATAGTTACTTTTTTAAATCAGATTTCTTTTTAATAGCTAAGAATCTTTGTATGAATTTTTGACCTAATCCAAAACGACTGAACATTGAAAATGTCAGTCCGATAGTCATAGACCAAAATGTATCTCTTTTAAAAAGGCTTGGCTCCATACTGAAAATGGAAAAAAATTATTAACTTAGTTAATTTTTTTACAAATATATAATTAGTACGGTTAACGATTTTAATCTAAATCTTTAACAAAATTATGAGGAAATGATTTTTTTTGTGAAGAAGAAAATTAAAATCTTAAAAATTCAATATTTCGTCTTATATATGAGACGAAATATTATTATATTTAAATAATAACAACATTTTTATCTTTTATATGGATTATTTATTTGATGCCACTTTGGACTGAAGCTGTTTGCTTTAGAAGTTTTATTCCATAAAAACTATTTTAGTTATCAATTATTTTACTTATTTCACTTTTAGCGGATTAATTATAAGAAAAAAAAATATCTACTCAAAGAATTTTATTCTTCTTCCTTCGTCAGCTATCCTCCAAACTTTGGATAAACCACCTACTGTACTTGACCCTAAAATTAATACAGTAATCAAACCACCGATTGTGAATATAAACTGTATCGAATCTGTCCACACTACAGCCTTAACTCCGCCCTGAAATGCAAAAACTATTACATCTTATATATTTTTCAGGATTTACTAAAGGAGGGTCCCTTTGTTAATTATGTACAGATATATTCTCCACTTTCATATTCATATTTATTTGTTATTCGACATTTTTCCATTTTCGACAGTTTTAATCATGCAGGCATTTTCATACAAGACATGGGGATCCTACTTATAAATTTTTTGAAAAAATCATACCATACTTGTGTACGTAATACAAATAATACTGAAAATTGGAGTAATAGCATGAATACTGTATCCGGTAACCTGCGAAAATGCTAGAGCTGGGACGTAAACGACGATAGGGATATACAATAAGTACCCTATAATGCAAACAACTGAGGCCAGAGTTTTGGTAGCTCTCGAAAATCTCAACTCTAAATAGTCGTAGCAGCTGGAAAGTTCGAGGTTGTGAAAGACCGGCATTGTTACGTAAGCATTGGTTAATCCGATGAAAAGCGCCGAAATTACGGAGGCCAAGTACTGGCTACCATGTAAGTAAACTTCCGTGGGAACGCCCAAAAAGGTGATTCCTGACAAAAAACTAATAAGTAATTGTTTTAGTTTAATTTGTAATAAAAAATACTTGTATTCTTTGCAATATTTCGAATTCTAAAATTCATAATAATAAGTTTTCAAGTTAGTTTCAATAATTTATAAATTTAATTTATTCTGTACTCGAGCTCATATTCATACTAGTTGCTACGTTAAAAAAACGTCATTCTTTGATTGTATTATAATAAATTTATTAACAGTTGAGGATAGGCGGTTTTATAAATGCTCCATAAAACTCGACTTCGTCAAGGCTATCGAGACACTCTTTAAAAAAAAGAAAGGAGGTAAATAAGGATAATTTATATTCAAAATAGTATTTCAAATAAAAGGTTCATTTAAACAGAAATTGAAGATTTGAAATATAATTTTTAACGAACCTCGCTAATATGCTTACTGCTACAGGAATGTAATTCATGCTTTTTCCACCATACAAATATTCAGAAGTGCTATCTTGCTTGCTAAAGAAGCCGAAATATATTCCGATCAATAAGCTAACACCAAGAAGAGCACCGAATAAACAATAATCAATTGCTCCAAACACTAATGAATCAATTTCTTTCGCCAAATGCGCCGCACCTACGTTCGAATCCATGATGTTTACCGCGCGAAAGATCCGTTGACAATAAAGAAAATGAGTGTCAGCAGAGACTATATGAATACATTGTGCCAGAGAACTATGAATATATGAATTTTTTAGTTAATGCTGGAGTGGAGAATTAAGTAAGGTTGTTGAAAAAACACTAATGACGGGATAAATTACAATACAAAGTAAAATAACTTGTAATAAAACTTTTTAGATAAGAATAATTGTAATATTTGTGTTTATCAAGTCGGTAAAATTTAATAAATTAGGATTAGCTATATAATGATTCGATAAGAAGATTGATTAATATAAGATGAAAATGAGTAAGTAATGAGTTTTATATCTTACATGCAGTACTTTTTGTATCTATAGGACCTAAATCGTGTAGCAGTATAAGTTAGTGCAACACATAATTAGTCAAATTAATATCAACATACATTTTTACAAATTAAAAACAAAATATTTAAACAAAAGGGTTAATTAGGCACACGTAGTCATGGTCGACAGGAGAGAGGAAGTAAATTAAAATCTTATTTAATAATTTTATGTACAATAAGATACCCTTGTTCCCCTTGTCCAATATAATTTACTAAATTCTTAAAATATTATATTATTTTCTTCGACATTCGCGTGAGAAATATTTTATTAGAGACAATAGTAATATTTTATTATATGAGAAAACTCTAATTCATTCAATATTACTCTAGTATAAGTTGTTTTCAATTGTGTAATATTTCATTCTTTTGCTGTCCGTTTTTGAACTTCTTTGAGGGGTACTTTTGCATATTTTCTCTTTCGAAGAAATTAAAATATATTTATATCTCCACTACTTTGTACGATTAGGTATAATATTCGTACGTATATTCTCATCACATTAAGTTTTTTAAAATAAATATTACCAGCTCCGTGGACACGTTTATAAAATTGATAATCAAAATTAAATTAACTAATTACATCAATACTTTTTTTTTAATAATCAAATATCTATTAAATATACAAGACACTTTTATACGGCCTTCAAGTAATAATTGCGATACGCATAAATGCATGCATATACACTTGCATTCTAACTATCGGAAGAAACAATGAAGTCTTCTATGCTTGCACTATTCGTTTAATGTAATGATTGTTTCATTCACATTATTGCACGCGAAACTTACAATCATTGTTGCATGCTTAATTAAAAAAATTAATTTTTTATTTTATTCAAAGAAATAATTTTTTTTATCAGTAAAACTAAAAAGATTTATCTTTAACTAATGCATGATGAAAGTTTCTTATAAAAACCAATAGAATTGCGTTCATTTAAAGGGTCTTAATATGTGCATTTGCACCCGGAATGACCACATTTTATCAGTTTTTATAAGTTCTTTGTACTAGGGGATGCATCATATTCTGATTCCATTTGAGATACTATCGAAACTTGAGAAATTTTGTTTCAAGTAGATGGTTTTTCTTATTGTGTCACGTGTTTTTTCTTATTGTGTCACGTGTTTTTTCTTATTGTGTCACTTTTTTTTCTTATCGAGTCACGTTTTTTTCTTATTGTGTCACGTTTCTTATTGGGCAATTTTAATGCACGCTTAATGGGTCATTGGGCAATCGATGCATGTTTTTTATTGATGCACGTTTTAGTGTTGGGTTATTCTTAATGATGCACATTTTGCCTTGGCGTATTCTTAATGATGCACGTTTTTGATTGGATTATTCTTATTGTGTCACGTTTTAGTGTTGGGTTATTGTTAATGATGCACGTTTTTTTCTTGTATTTTTATTATAGTCATAATGAAAATCGTGGGAAGACTGCTTTTTTCCGTATTTAGCGATTTAATCGATCAAGTTTGTCAGAAGTGTAATCTATTATACTATATATGTGGAATTTTTCAATGATTTTTACTGCTTAAAATCTTCTCTTACTTTAGTACAACGAACACATAGAATATACAAATCAAATACGTACCTTTTGACACACGGTCTCAAATGCTGAGGGTTGACTTTCGCTATGCCCGTTACTTTTCTATAGACGAAACTAGCGATTACACCAATTGTAATCGTAAAAACAGTTTCGATTAATACCAGAAAAAACAGAGCTGAAACAGCAGAATTGGTTAGTCTTTAAGTGCATGGACTAATACTTGCATGGTTGAGAATGGAAAATTTTCAACTGAAGGTGGTAAGTTTCAGTGTCGTATACGTCCATGGAAGGTCTTCCATTGAATTCCACCAATGATTAATAACACCAAAGATCCAAGACTATCAATGACAGCACCTCTTTTTCCAACCCAAGGGCACAAAAGTTCAAGAGCCAATAGACGCAAAAAGAGGACCTTGAACGACGAAACTCAAGTTCATGGCCATCTCAAAGAAAGTGCCCAAATGTTATACTTAACAAAGACCAATCCAATCGTTATGAAGTCGATTATCACAGTAACGAACTGCAAATAACGAAAGAATATGTTGAAAAGATACTAACATTCGTAAAATCTTTGAGAATCGAAGCTCTAAATATTTGTAAGTACTAATACAAACTTGAAGATCATATAGAAAACAGGTATAAAAGTATATGCAGTTACCCGAGTAAAAAAAAAGTCTAGCGTAAGTCTGGTCTAAGATGAAAACTTGCATTGTCCGAATCATGCTTTTTTAAGCACTTTAAATAAATTGTAAACCTTTGACGTAATTACATTTTATTTTTATTTATTATTAACGAATTCAAATATATAATGTTAAAAATATAAAAATAAGCTTATAAATATTCATTAAAAAACTTTAGGAGACTGGAAATGATATTAAATCAACTTTTGAAAATTTTTATCATTTAAAAGTAAAAAACTATTTTATTATTATACAGTATAAAATAAAAAATAATATTTTCTACATAGTAGTTATAATATATAATATTAAATACGCGTTTAAATAATTAAAAAAACTTTTTATTATATAAATTAAGAAACGCTTTAATTCTATCAGGTATAGACGTTAAATGTCGTCAACTTAATATTACAGCCTTTTTAGATAAACTATTTTGAGAATTTTTCTGCATCTCTTTGCTATCGATTTTGTCACCGGAAATTTCTTTCAGGGGTACTTCTACATATTTCTTTCCTTTGAGAAATCTGTAAGTAAAGAAAATAAGATTTGTCGTCGCTTAAAAATGGAAAAAACCACGACTTGATTATTGCAAAATAATTGCAATCTAATGATAAAATAACAAGAAATACTAAAAAAGTAGATGTATAGTATTCTAATTAAGTATGTATATCTCTGCAATAAATTATTTTTTTAATAAAGTAATTAAATTTTTAACATTTGACAATTGTCTTATGATTAACTTTGCTTTTACCTTTGCATAATTGGTGTAATATGGTCCGGATTAACATTCAAAGTGTGGCTTTCACTGAGAAGGAAGCTCGCACTAACCCCTACAATGACGGTTAGCAGCGTGCCGATAAGATTGTAGTGCAGCATGGAAATGCGAAACAAGAAGAATGGAAGATCATCATCGACTTGCACCACAGTCTCATTCAAAGCACTAGCGTTGATTACGTGAATGATGGTTTCGTTCAGCGGATAGGGACAGTTGTCGACCGATGTAGGTAGGGGCTGATGCCTAAGTCGACGTTTGTAGATGTTCCACTGGTTGCCGATGACAATCCAATGCATGAATGCGAGGGATACGATGCTGCCGATCAGAGCGCCTTTGCGTCCCACACACGGGAACATCATCCCTAGGACGAACAGGCCCAATAGCGGCCCCTCCACAACGCTTCGAATACTCAAAGATAGTTCAAAGATTGTGCCCAGGTGTTGGACCATAAACACCAATGCCATGCCGACGAAACCCAGGAATACGGTCATTATCTGGAGTGGAGAGTATGCCAAGCAGAAAGTTATCAAGTATCGGTGATAATGCGAGAATAATTGAGATGATATTAAATTAATGCGAAAATAGCAGCAGATTTTCAAGAAGCGTAAAGTAGCTAATCTTTTTTCAGGTCTATTCGAGGTCTAATATCAATTTTACATTACGCACCATCATAATATAAATAAAATCAAAGTAATTAGAATAAAGTAAAATAATTCATATTTTAATAAAATAATTAAATATTTATTATAAAATACTAAAAGGCATTCATATACTAAAATATGAAAAATAATTAACAAGTAATTCATTAGACTGATCTTGTTTTAATATTCTGTCAACGAATAATTTAATAAATTACATACTTTTTCTATTTAAATAACGAGAGCAGTTGTAAAAATCTCAAAATTGTCAGAATCTCTAAATGAAAGATAACTTGTGTAAATTTACCTTCATAATGGTTGTTGCTCTAACTTCTTTATTTGAGCTTTCTGGAAGCCAGTGGTCGAGAAAATCGTCATAAATCGTACCAGCGAGTGTGTTTAAGGAAGCGCTCATTGTAGAAAGTGCACAGCTGACAAGTCCAGCTAGAAAAACGCCAGGCAGACCGGAAAGGTGGCCAGCAATGTCCATAACATAGTAAGGAAGAATCTGGTCACTTCGTTTTATAATCTTGAAAGAAAATCGATATACTAAATAATTTTAGACTATATCAGCTTGGAAAATTTAAACTGTAATTTGATCTTTGGCACTCTATGCGCAAAACTCGATTTCGATACGCGAGTGAGAAGATGATTTTAATCTCGCGTTACCTTTTCACCCTTGCTTCGCTAGGACGCAAACGTCCGGGTGAGGGTCAAATCCTTTTCTTGGCACTAGTATCGAAACGTACTATAAATGTACTATTCTTATATAAGTTTACCTTAGCTCGAAGAGGATCGCAGTTGTGGTACGTGGCAAACATAGCAAGTCCAGTCAAACCACATACTACCTTCATCACTAACATACCCACAGCCAACAGCAGAATTGCTCTGAAATTGAATTTAATATTTAAAATGATATTAATCATTAGAAATTAATCACTATATTGTTACTATATATTACTTTTTGGTATTCCGTTCACTCGAAATCGATAGGAATCTTTGAACTACATTCTGACCGACACCAAAATGAGTTAGAAAAAGAGCAGTCATACTTATAGACATTCCCCAAAATGATTTTCTAACATAGAGACTTGGATCCATGCTAAATATAAATTTTGCAAAATATCACTCATAAATGATTTATTATGTTTCATATAAATAAAAAGTCATTAAGACATCGTACTTGAAAATTTCTGTACGATTTCCTGCTCTAGCAATTTCCCACGTTTTTGAAAATCCTCCAACCGTATGAATGCCAATGAAGAAAACAGCTAGAAGACCTCCCATTGTGAATGCAAATTGTACTGTATCTGTCCAAATAACAGCTTTGACACCACCCTAAAATTAAGTTTGTTTGATAATGTCTGATGTTTAAAAGAAAAAAATTTAATACATCATTAGAGATATTTTTTATAAAAAGAAATTCAAGCCAATAATGTGAAAAATTACGTTTCACCATTGATTACAAAAATTGTGTATACTATATGTAATAAAAATACAAGTTTTAGTTTTCCATTCAATTCTGTTTAGATATTTGATCAAACAAATAAATTCTTACAAGGCTTGTATAAACAATACAAATTGAGCACAGAACAGGTGTAATAACATAGAGGCTGTATCCAGTGACTTGCGAAAATGCGAGTGCCGGTACATAGACGACTATCGGTATGTACATAATCAACGAGACACTGTACATCAGCGAGGCGAGGGTCCGTATTCTGCGAGAAAATCGTATCTCCAAGTACTCGTAAGTACTGGGAAGCTGCAGCTTGTAGAAGACTGGCAGAAAAACAAAGACCACTGCTAAGCAAGTCAAGACAATGGTGAATACTATCAGCAAGTACGCCGAGCCGTAGAGGTACACTTCTGTCGGGACACCCAAAAGCGTGATGCCAGAAACATGTCTTTTGTGAAAAATTTTCTTCAATTAGTCATTATTAATTAGAATAATAATATAATAATAATAATAATAATAATAATATATTTTAGTAATGATGATCAATATGAAGAAAATTAAAATTGAATACGCTCAAAGTAAAACTAGATAAAATATTGTGCAATATTGTACAATTTATTGATGTAAAGGATTTATGTAATATGTTGGTTGAATAAACAAATAAAAATAAATACATAAAAATAAATATGATATATATATATGAGGTGTAACTATTCGATAACATTATCAAAAGCTTCTACTTGATTGTAAAATAATGAATAAATATTACTAAAAATTATGATTGATGATTGCTATAATGCATAAACAAAATTAAAATACTTTATATTTTATTAGAAAATGTGAATATTTTTCTATTACTTTTTATCTTTGTCACATGACGATAATAAATTCAGTCAATAACTAATTAAAATGTGAATGAAAGCGTGAATACTGAAACTAGCTAACAACGCAATTTCAATTTAAACTTTTAAAATAATAAAATAATAATCTTAACAAGTGAATTGTTTAAAAATAATACTACAAACCCTGCTAACATACTGATGGCCACAGGAATATATCCCATGGTTTTACCTCCAAATAGATACTCATTAGTGCTGTTCTGTTTACTGAAGAGTCCAAAGTAAAGCCCAATAATGAGACTTACGAGAATCAAACTTGCAAAAAGAAAATAGTCTAGTGTACTTAATGTTAATTGTTGAAACTGTAACATGGGCCTCGAAGTAACGTCTTCCATAATTTTTATTTACGAATATAAATAAATCATAAAAAATTCCAATATTAAATAAATATTATCCAACTGTAGAGAATATTCGCATAAATGCAAAAGTTTCCAAATTTTGTTAAAAAAAGAAATATCTGCGTTAAATTAACGATCTGTATGAGAGAGCTGAAATAAGACTGAGCATTCGATGATAAATTGATTCCATCGGTGCCTGGTTGAATCTTCCAAATGTAGTCAGATTACTTTGTAGGTTCAAGGAAAAATTTATAATGCCAGTCATTTTGTTTACTCAAAAAAATTTATTCTTTACTCAACTATACGCCTATGGCGCGAAACGTACAAAAAGATATCAAAGTCTTAATATAGGCACTTGTAGATATATGTACAGATGAGTAATAAAACGCCCCTATATAAAAATTTATTATTTACAACCTATAGTACAAACGATGATAATCTAATTGGCATATTGATACGCCTTACACATAATTTATTTATTTCAGGCAACACGACAAACAAGCAAAATTGGTGTTTTATAGCCTCATTTAATCCACTTTGATAATTAGACATACGACTTTAAATTTTAATACCGACATACTCATTCATATCAAGCATACACACTTGGTTACTATACTCAATTACAATTCTTTACTTTATGATGAAACAATTGTAAAAAATTTGGCTCGACCTTAATGCAATTTGCAACGTTCACAGCTCCAATTTGTCTTGACATGAATTTACTATTATCAAATGCAAAAACTGCAATATTAATTAGTGAAATACTGTTGTTGAAGTTGCAATTGCAATTACAGTGACCGTAATTTTTTAACTCCTCTGCGCATGAGATTAATAGGAAATCCAGATATTTTTATTACGAGAGGGTTAAATAAGTAAAATTTTATAATTATACAACTTCACTGGATTGATTCATCCCACAGCAGGATTAAAAAGCTTCTTTTGCTATTAATCTTGTAAGCTATAACTAATTTTAATCTAAACATTGTCTTAAAAAAGTCTACGATCTCCCAGATTGGTACGTAACTATAAAATAAGTGTAAGATCAGCAATAGGATAGTGCGAGGCGAGGATCGATTTTGATCTTTGTTTAATTATAAAGTGCGCTCTCTCCCTCTCACTCACTAGAGAGGCGACGTAATTTTCGGTATTTACAAGCGCGCGTGCGCACAAGAGTCGACGAGCCGCTCCGGATCAAAGTCGGCGCCCGCCTCTCGTTTTTTTATTCTCTTTTTTTCTACCTCCGCTGGATCCCTTTCTCTCCTTACGGTTCTCTCCTTAAGCTTAAACGATCACTGGTTAGAGTTCGTCCCTCATTCAATTCTGGTTTTAAAAACTAGTTCTAATCTACGGTCTAGGCCGCGACTACTGCCACCGACTGGCCGTATTTACATATTTACAGGACGCTCGAACTGGAGGGGGGAATATATTATTTATCGGTAGTTGTATCAAGAACTCTTGAGCTCTTGCGTTCCGTTAAAAAAGTGAAAATGCTTAGTGCGTGAAAGTGCTTGCGCACGCTAATTAATGAATTTATTTCACAGGGATTTTTTGTCGGCATCAAGCGCGCTCCCTTTGATGCAGTTCAAAGTCGGCGCGCGCGCTTCTGACTACGCGCGTGTAAGGAACGATGGCTTTCAATTCAATTTGTTCAAGTCGGATTTTCAAAAGATAAACCGAATACATAACCAAAGCTTTGGCCGGGACCAACATTCTTGGCCAATCCTGCCCTCAAAAGGATTAAGTTACACGCGTGAGTATAAAATTTAATCATTTTCATAATACACATTTAATCAACTTGGAAATAAATTATTCATCCTTGATGATTAAGACTATACAGAAACTATACAAGTTGCACAGAATTTAAAAAAATCTCTTGTCTTGACACTGTGCTTTAAAAAACTGTGTACGCGGTGGTAACATTAGATAATACCTTACTACTTTACTACTTGTTAACTTTTTCTAAAAAAAAGTCACTCTCCTCATTCGTTGCAAATAAAGTATTTGAGAAAAAAGTTGTCATCGAGTGGCATACATGCCGAACCACATGACGAGCATCTGGCCAAGTGCCATCATAGCCAATCCGGGCAGGATCTTGGAAGACGCACTAAAGAGAATACCGAATCTGAGACCAACGCTTCTCCTCAAGTGGGCCCTCAGCACCGGATTCTTAAGGCTCGCGGAGCCGCACTGAAGAAGCGGTTGAAACCAGATGCCACTGTCTCTGGGTCCTAGCTGCAACATGTACTGGCCGTACCAGTCCATGTTGATCCTCGCCTTGAGAGCCAACGTCGAGGGAGCGATCAAAGAATGAGGGAGACAGTTTGATGGCCAGGTTGTCAGTTTTACGGGCTTCTCGGTGAGATCTAGGCCGCAGTGTTTGGCCAAACTGGAGTCGGCGATAATGAGAACGCTTTCGGCTACGTGCAGGTCGAGCTCGGTGGTTCCCGTCGGCGTGGGCGACTGCAGGGGCTTTTTCGTCGTCTCCTCGCTCCTCTGGTTACCTCTGAGCATGGCAGCGAAAGACTGGGCCATGGCAGGATCGGCCAGCGTCAGCAGCTGCTGGTAATAGGCGACTTCGTCCACATTGCGCTTTGGCCGCATGTTGACGATCCTGCGAATGGCCTCGTTAAACATTGCCTTACGGATTGGGTCTTCGGTCGTCGTCTGCTCGTCCAGGTTCAAGTAACCGGGTATTCTTTCAACTTCTTCAAGGTCTCGTTTGTGTTTGGATTGGCCTTCGGTGTCACGACGACGATGACGGCGAGCTCGTTGCACGTAGCTTCCGGCCGCAGCGATGCCGTAAAGGAAGTTGTCGCACTGCGGGTCCGTGAAGTAGTGCCAGTGTCCAGTCCAGAGCTTGTCCCCGGCGTACATGCGTAGCTGACGGCGCACCCAGACTCCACCGGTATAGCTCTCGCAAGTCGGGCTCACCCAGGAACCACCGAGGAGGGCTGGTAGAGCCACGACTTCGTGAAGTAGAGGAGGGCTGTTTTCGGATCCGCGGGCAATCGCACCACAGATGGGACAGTCGTGAAGCTGTAAGATTATTTTTTATTGTTATCGTTTGTAGAATTTATTAGAAGCCTTTCATTGAAATTGATTTATAATGAGATTGTAAAAAAAAGATTGATGAGAGTTTGTCAAATAGCAGCCTATTGTTCTTTCGTTTCAAGATTAGAATCAGATTTGAATGAATTGTCGTATGATCTTTTAAAAGGTATGCGAAAGGATTGATAAAATCAAAAAAAATCATGAGTCACATTGGTTTGTGTCCGACTTGTATATTCTCCCGCTCTCTGACGTCGACCAGTTGATTGATTTTGAACTAATCCTACGTCGACTTGATTTTAATACGTCAAGGTCTTAAAAATGATGAACATGCTCTAGACGGTAAATCTGAGCATAAATAGGCCTTTTAGTTAAGCTCTTGTAAAGCAAAGTAGTGTGAAATACTCAATAGCTAATAAGAAACGGAAAAACTAGACAAGTTTTTAGATTTCATAGAGCTATTTTGTAGCTCTTATTACGGAAAAGCCCAGCTGCGACGCCCGGCGTGAAATCACAAAAGATTCCGGTGTAACATTATAGAGTCGTATATAGGATGAAGTTTCCCGTTACCGCGTAAAAAAAGTATCGGACCGCTTTTCGACGAAAGGAAACTGCTGCGTTAAAAATGAACATATGGACTAGCGAAGCAAAATACGAGTTTCTCAAAATCCTGTCAGCAAGACGTTGTCACGACATGTCCTTCTGCCATATGGAGCTGCTTTTCCGCACTACCGGAGACCAGCAGGCGTAAACTAATATTTTTCTACGGTTTTATCCCGCACTCAGTACCAATTCTTAATCTTATTGTAGAATCATCCGACGTAATTCCCATATTATTATAAAATAAAGAATGACAAAAAGTACTTACAGTATCGCTCCTGAGCAGAGGATACGCTTGCAGAGCCGTGGGTTTGTGGGGCCTCTTGGAGTTCTGGTCGGGCAGCATGCTTCCCAGAAAGAGCTCTACCCTCACTCTGTCGCTGTTCCCGTAGCTGGCGGACCTGAAGCCAGTAGGCCGCCGCTGTACCAGCACAAGTTTCAGCTCGTCAAAGTCGATGCCGAGCGGGGCCAGGCAGTCGACGTTTTTACCCCGCGGAGCCGGGCCCCCGAGAGAATTGTACCTCGGACCCTGCCAGTTCTGCGAGCGTTTCTCGGGCGCGCTCTCGTAAATCAGCTGCGGCATGTATGGACGCCATCGCTGATGCGGACCGCACGAGGTGTTCACTCGGTGGCTCAATTTGTGCGTAATCTGTTGGCGAATGGAAGGTTGGATTAGCTTCTTGGGATTCAAGAGGAGGGAGTTTGCTTTTCAGATGCAAATAGGTTTTTTTTTTTATCAACTAGGGTATTTAAATTCACTTTATATCAGATCTGTGATTGTTAAAAGTTGTGCTCTTTCATTTTTAGAGAAACATAAGAGCGTTGCATCAGAGTTTCTATTTTATGGACTCGTAAACTAAATTATTTTTCGATCGGTGTCGTAAAAGTGCAAGTTTCTAAATCTGAAAGTTTTATTATGTCCTCGGTAAAATTTATAGTTTCCTCGTATTTCTTTTGAAAAGGAGTTTTGACTGGAAACGCGTCGTTGTACGTTTCCAAAATTTTTTGCAAAAAGCTAATTTAAGATTTTTTCATTAACGACGAAAGTGAAATAGATTCTAAATCAGGCCTATTTATTGAAACGCTTTAAATTCAAAGATTCTGGAGCGACTCGATATTTTTATCAATGATTTACACAACATTGTTAAGCACTCAAACTCAAAACTTTTCCTATACCCCCGAAACGCTGTGGAAAAAAGAGTGCGCGCATCGGGTTATTTACGACATTTGACTGGAGCTGATCCGCGTGAAAATATTTGCGTCTGGGAAGAGGAGTTATCACCTGACGATTAAGCGGCGAGATGTGCACGGTATCCAGCTGATAGCGCGCCTCGGTGGCGCCAGGCGTCACGTACGAGCTGGTAAGCAGCTGGATTGAGCCTCGCGCCGTCACCGTGTAAGTCGCCACGCTGCACGATTCCTCCGCGTAGTAGTGCCGCATCAGGAAGAACGTACCGTTTTCGAAGAAATGGTACTTGCGGATTATGTATTCCGGACCTTGATGGGTTTCGCACCTGCAAAACAAAGGGTTTTACTTAAATTATGTTTTAAAATTTTAAACTATTATTTATTTATTTTATATTGTGTTTTTTTACTTGTTTTTATAGAATTATTATATTCAATTTTCTTATAATATTGAAATTTATTTTTACTCTCGACGGATGTGAAAATAAAACGGATCTTTTTTAATTTTGTAAGATTCTGTCGCAATGTAATTGATAGTAAATGTTGAAAAGGATAAAAAATAGTGAAACATAAATCTTGATAGATTAAAGTTTTGAGTTGAAAAGATTTTTAAGTCACTGATTTTGACGGTAATCTCCGCTTACGCAGTCCAGAAGCGGACGTTAAAGAAACCTCGAAAAAAACGGACATTCTCCTATGATACATTTCCATCATTCGAGAGGCAAAACGGACATCGTGAGAAGCAGCAGAAGCAGCGAGAAAATGATGAATGACGCACTCGTCTCCTCCCCCGGGGGAGAGACACAAGCGATCGTCTAGGCGTCGTCGAGAAAGGCGACCCACTCCGGGGTCCCCTGCACTGCAGCGAGCGAAGAAAAGCAGCAGCAGTCGGCTCGAGATGAAAAGCAGCAGGTTTGCCGGACCGACAACATTGTACGTTTCGAGGAAAGCCAGCCGCGAGTTTTCCTGCGCTCTGTGGTTAGATACTTTCAGCTCCCTCGCACGCTGTCGAGTCAAAGAACGCATTGTACGCTGGCCTCCCTCCCCGCTTTTCTGCCTCTTGCACGTATATATACCTGCTCGGCAAAGACGGGAAAATGGATCTATGCGCGTGCGTGACCGGGGAAAAGGACGAGATGCCGGCTTTTGTATACCTGGACCAGCTGAATCGTTCTTCTTCTTCTTCTTCTTCTTCTTCTCTTTCATCGTTGGAAACGCACGAGGTGGGAACGGGGCTTGCTTTTCTACCTTTTTTTTTCACGAGATGAACTTGAAGTAAGAGAGACGCGAATCTACCGTTGTTCTTTCAAGTATATTGGAAGCCTTCTGGATAATTTTTTTGACGCGTTTTTATTAAATGGAACGGCTGTATCGCAATCTTACGCAGTTGATTTTAAATGGTATAAAATGAATTATGGATTTTGTAATTGAAAAAGTAAGGTGTAAAAAGAAAATTAAAAGAGTAGCATTTTTCTTGACTGTAATATGAAGGTGTACATAAGATACGCAGAAAACATATCTATATACCATGCAGTGTCTCACACGCGATGGTCGCCGCGTGATTTTCCAGTGCCGAACGAGCCGCGTTATGAGAAACAGAGCTGCGAATTGTACAACGTGATACTAACACATCGACAGCAGATGGAACAAGAGATGTCGATTGTAATGCCTCTCAAGCAGGTCTGTTCAATCTTGTCCTAATTGCTTCAGCTCCATCCAACCAGCCAAAGCTAAACAGATTAGACGCAAATTTTAAACTGGGATGGATGCTTTTTTTAGCACGCAATTGCGATAAATCGACTTTCTTCCGCGAGCCTGCGTTCGTTAAGCGACTCGTGCGATGATTCGGGATTCGAGACGATGCTCGGAGGCTCGTGGTGCGAATGGGAATGCCATGCTTTTAATATTATTGTTTTCCAACGCGAGGCGCGAACGCAGACGCGCGCTAACTGATAATGCGCAAGAATCGTTGCATTCGAATGCGTGGCGCAGACTTTTTTTCGAACCCGTCGCCTTTTTTATTGCGCGGCTAATCGTCCTGTTTGTGCAGTGTGAAGGCGCGAGTAAACCGTGAATTGCAGGGAATTTTAAACGAGGCGGTTTTTATAGCTTTTCAAGAGTGAGAATTTAATTCTTACTCTTGTTACTTGTGCATTATAGTTTAATGAACGAAAACATTGAGGGATTTTGATAGTGTCATTGTTTTATAATTTATTATTATAAAAGTAAAGTTTGCTTATAATAAATAACTCATCTGCTGTAAATGAAGTTTAAATTGAAATGTATATTGGTGCCTTGACTGAATTTTTATTAATGCAAGCAAATCATTTTCAATCATGAAGCTGTCAATAATATCTTGCCAATTTATTTCAATCGTTGAGAATGTCAAGTCTCATTTATCGAAGGCGCATTCGTAAGCCAGAGTTGTTCAATTTTCGAAGAAGCAAAAGAAAGTACTTGTTGACTGCTTTAGTTGTAGTAAACTTTTTAATATAAAATTGCTGAATGTTGAAAGTTTTTTAAAGGTATTCGCTTGTTCGTTCAGGCTGAGTAAAATTGAATCCTCTTAAATGAAATAGATTTGTAAATGGTAAAAAATGTACTTACTCTTGCGATAACCAGGTAGCTTCAAGTCGGCTAGCAGAGTTGTCAGGGATGGTCGAGCGATCCTCGCTCATGACCTGCTGCATGACCATGTCGCACTGCTCATCGCTGGGATCGGCGTCATCCCAGACGGCACAGGCGCATCTCAGAATGAGTGCTACAGAAAAAGAAGAAAAACGGGCCTTTTAGTATAAGAAACGTCTTGGAGTCACGAGCCGCATATCGGCGCGCATCCTTTATCTGTTTTTCTATCTCTAGCCAGGATAAAATAAAGGGAATGCATAATCGCACGGCAGGGGGCTGCTCTCCAAGATGGATAGCGAGAAAAACGGCCGAACGAGAGAGAAAGATTTACGTTTTGATACCGGTCGCTTGCCGGGCCATTCGAGCATTTTTTTCGAGATACGTGCATATAATCCCTACCGCATAGCATACTAATAGTTTGCCGGCTAATGATTTTTCTCCAATCGACAACTTTTCTTGTCAATTTATTCGGACACGAATTAAAAATTCATTCAAAGTCCACCTGACAAATTCACTCGCAACGGTTTAGAACCAGCATAACTGAAAGGACACTGGCGGAAAAAGTCACAAAGTGTCATAAATAAAGGAGCTGTGTGAGCTGCAGGTAAGAATTTTGAGCGCCGCTCACCCGCTGAGCTACCGGCGGTGATTTAGTACCCCTGACATATCCGTCCGAGATAAATACTTTTTCTATATTGGATTATCTCGTACGGCCAAATGCGACTCTTTTTCCGAAAGCATTTTCCGCGCGTCAAGCCGGAGGATTTGCATTTCTCGGGAAGCGGCTGTCAGCTGCGTGTGGCCCCGTTAAATCTCGAGCAAGGCGAGCGGCCTTGGACGCCGAGGGGCGACTTTTTCTTTTCTGGAAAAATGCCGGCGTGGAGAATCGATTCTCCCTCGTTTCAGGTGCACAGAGCGACCAATGACTTTTTACGCTTGATTAGCGATTCCGAAAATGGTCGACTTGTTTTTCCGGGAGACGTAAACACGTAAATAAAATATCGTGGAGGCGACATTTATCGCGTGTTCTAAGAGATCGATGCAACCAGGGCTTGTTTTGTAATACGCGGGACTTTTGAACCGCTGCTCTTGGGTGCTCTGCTTTCGTCCGCGGATCATTGATGCTTTGAAGCAGCTTCCTTTTAATAGCTTTCGTATTGAATTAGCGGGTCGCGATTGGAACGAAGCGAGAAAGATCGGGATCGATCGCGCAGCTTTTTCTTTTCACGTGAATGGCATGGGGAGCGTTATTGCCGATGCGAACAAAGCATCCAGCCCAGCGGTATTAATGCTTTTGAAAAACCGCATTGTTGAGATAAAAAACGGCAGGCTGAATGCGCGTGGCTTGGATTTCGGGGATTTTCACCTGAGAAAATAGAAGAATCGACGAGGTGATGTAATTACGCGTAAGATCTCGGGAAGCGAAGATAAAAAGAAAAATGTGAGGCTTGTAATAATACAACTATTTATCTTTCGCTAGAAAAGTTTTGAAATTTTAATTTATTCGCGTATTTAAGCACAGCGTATTTAAGAAGAAAATATATAGTCTCGGACCTATCAAAATATTTCTTTGGAACTTTTTCGAAAGAAATTGATAAAATAATAAAGCAGTATAGAATAAAAAATTTTTGCCTGATACTCTTAAAATATAGGTTTAAAAATAGTAAAGAAAAATATTTGCCGGGCACTTGAATAGCCCAGCTGTCGGTGTCAAGTTTTCAAACTGAATATTCGATAATGAAGCTACTTGAACGTGAAATAACGAAGGCATCGGGCTCCTCGAAAATTCATTTCTCTCAGATGACTCGTAACGCTAAACGTCTGCCGGCCTCGTTTACTCGAACGAACTGCAGCAAAAAAAGAGGTTCTCCCACACGATTTGAGGAGGTCGCGCCGCAGCGCGTCAAGAGACATTAAGCGACGTCGTCCTCCCGAACATGTGCTCCTGGCCCGGGACCCATATGGCGCATATAGAGTGTCGCCGAAAAACCGGCGCCGTCCGAGATTTAAGGAGCAACGGTGTCGCATGCCGAGAGTGGCGAAGGAAGGGAGGATGCAGGCTCACTTTTGGGGATGGTTACGCTGAATTATAAGCGTGAGACTTGTCGCGAGGCTATTTTGATTTGCTGGGCGGACCGAAGCTCTTTTCAAGGCCCTAGAAGCCAATTCCACGAAAGGGAAATCATTCGTCTTTTGCTGGACTAATTTACGAGGAGGAAATTTGATGAGTTATTTTGCACTGTTTTTATTGAACAAACAGTATTTCGAAAGCATTGTTGTAGCTATACTGAGAAACTGTAGGAACAATTTAAAAAAGAAGATTTATAAACAAATTGTGTGAAAAGCGACGAGAATTTTTTGGAGAAGCATTTATGAGCAATTTCACGGCAAATCAATCAAAGGTATCTCGCATGCAGAAGAAAAAAATTAGGAATAAATATTTTATGCAAACTCGCGGGGCGGTTCAAGCTGAAAGGACTTGGGATTCGGTACTAAAACTCCCGTAAAGTCTCATACATCGTAAAGTAAGAAAATGACAAGCATCGACGCTCTTGTAAACGCCTTGGCAATCTGGAAAAAACCAGCGCGCTTCATAGAAAAATCAGGGATTCAAATCCATAAATACGGAATTAATATTCAGCGCGGAGCCTTTGAGGAGAGTGAGTTTCTTTGAAAAATAAAAGAAACCTCAAGATCGACCTCGAGATTAGCGGGCGCGAACGGCGTCGGGAAAAGGATCTCGGGGACAAAAAGCATAAAATCGTCGGCCCCGAAAAGAGAGAAGAACGACCGATAATCCGGCCGGTATTGCTCCTCTCGCACGACCTGATAGCAGCTTGAATTACGAGCTTGCGGCCCGGCAAAGGAACCGCGAGCGACCAATTCTGAGAGAGGAAAGGCGTGAAAAGATGTCGAGAATCGATAGCGAGAAAAACGCTCTGCTATTTACTTTCCACGAGTGATTAATATTCGATGAAGCGCGAGCATTTCCGCCTACGTGTATATTTATTAGTTTTATTTCTCTGACAAATTCTTCCTCACCATTGGTTTCTTACTTTTGTTTAACGTTGCTCTCGAAAAAATATGATGTATGAATATAATATATCGAAAAGTCAATCGACAATAGAAGAAAATCGAAGGTAACGGTGCATTTCACGTATTGTACGACCTTCCCGGCGTCATATCTTTTCCTCGCCTTTCTCTCTGGCCGCCTGCCTTTACCTCTCACGAATTCTTTTTTCTCTCTCCCCGCCGGACATCTCGGTGCTTTTCTCCCATTGTGCGTCGCCTCTCCCCCGTTACGGAGTCGCCTTTGATATTGGTATTCAAGCGCGGCAAGCCGATCGCGTCAAGTTATGCGTGGATGCCGATTTATATTGGCCGCGCGATCGACTGCCTTATCTGAATTTTGCGAAAGCAATCGGGGAGGGAGCCTCATATGTGATTTAGACGTTTCGCTACAACATGCGCCAAGTTTTCTCAGTAGAAAGTTGAAAAGTCGCGATAGCTGATGGACTGATGGTATGTGCGCTCCTGATTCACGGCTGAATAATGGATTGCCGAGTAAATGAATGTCAACGTGGGCTTGAGCTTGACATGCAGTTAAATGAACATGGACTAAATTAATTTTTAGGAAGAAAGTAAACATTGCTTTTTAAATGACTAAACTAGATATTGCGGTAAATGTATTGTGTTAAAATTGCTGGTGTTTTTTTACTTGAAAACTCAATTGAAAGCGAAATATTTGTAATAGTTTAGGAGCCAATGTTTTAATTTAAATGGATATTGTAAAGAATTTAACTTCATTAAAATGTCTATTAGATTTCACGTTTATGTTGATTAAAAACGCACTAAATTCGGCGGAAGCAGAACGGTAAAGACACTTTGATCACTCGATGACATTAAAGGAGCGCATTCGACGCGCGATATTATTATCGGCAAGACTCACCGAAAGCGATGAACTTGAGCATGTTGCAGCTGGTTGGAATGTTGAGCAGTAGTATAAACCAAGTGAGCCAGTAGAAAAACAGCCTGGAACCTCAGAGGACCGGAGCGGCTGCAGTCATCCTCGTGCTGATGGCTTTCCCTGCGTACTAAAAACAATCTCGGCCGTAGCGGCAGAGCGTTTCAAGTCAAAAGATCCCGCGCGCCCCTCTCTCCCTCTTCCCAGCACTGCGATCGCCATACAACTCGTCCCTCGGGCGAGTTACCCTAAGGCCTTTATAGCTTCGTCCCCACTACTCTTCTGACCACGTCTATTTCTCTCCCTACTTTTCTGCTCGCTCTCTCGCGGTCCCGAAACTCGCCTCTCGGCCTATGAGCCGTGTCTCTCTTTTGCTTTTTGGGTCCCGCTGCGAGGATAGCAAGTCTGTGGAAGCGCAGACTCGATCTCGTAGATTTATGTAACGTGCCCCCTCCTCGACGGGTAGCTTTCGTGGATTTTGAATTTTGATATTTCGAGATAGCGCCTGATGGTCTTTTGATTGTTTTTCGGGGCTTTGACTAATGCACAGAGGTCTTTAAATTATTATGGGGACTGCTTGGACACATGTACGAATTTATTTGCTCCTTGCTTTTGGGAATCGGAGGCCTATTAATATGGGAAAAACAAATAGTGTCTGGCTTATATTATGATGCGAGTCTTTTTGCCTTTTTTTTATGGTTTTACTTGTGTGTGTGTGTGTGTCTGTGTGTGTGTGTGTGTGTGTGTGTTGGAAAGAATTTTCGAAAGATAATAAAAGCTTATATTTTTTGATAAAACTAAATTATTTAATTGATTTATTATTGCATTTCCATTTAAATAAATAACATTTGTTTTTAAAAATATTTCAGTTGTAACTTTAGTCACATGTCTGAAATCAGAATAAAAATTTACTGATTGTGATTTATGAAATTTTTTTATAATTAGGTTCTACTTTTGAATTTGTTTAAAATATACGCAAAAAATTATGTTTGTTTTTATTATTATACTTTTTGTCTTTATACATAATTCTACATATATATAAAATGATGTAATCTAAAAGATGAAATGTTTTTCCTGAATGACATTTTTCTTGAGTATAAATTTTCACGGTAATCAGATATATCCCTAATATTGGAACTCTAGACTTTTCTGTAACTTTTAAGCCATACTTGCTGCTGGTTGTACGAGTAATACATATATAGATTATATAAAGATCCTAGAGTTTGCAGAAACTATTGGTGATATAACTGTAAGTTTTGTGTCTATTTAATTTTGATTATTGTACAATTATTATAATTTTATAAAAATAATTTTTTGGTGTTATTAGTGCCCTGAAGATAATTACTAAGTAATCGAAATATTGTCAAGCATTTGTCGAAGAAGTAAACATTATTTTTTTACCAGTATGGTAAAAAAATAATTTGATATTTGTTTGTTGAATAAATATTTTAAAAACTTTTCAAATGGTTAAATACAATCTGACTGACAGATGGATTAAATATTTAAAAAAAAATCATTATTTTTATTGAATGATTTTACTGGCGAAAAAATATATATGTTGCCGAAAAAAAGAAGCGATCCCTATAAAGTTTAACTCTTACAAGGTCTTACAAGTCAGTAGGACACATGGCTATTTTCTCGCACGCACAATTTCTCCTTTTCTCCGAGCTGTAGTTCTTCTAACTTTACGAATCCCCGCTGCGAGGGTTCGCGCACATCCGTGCTTGGATTTATTCAACAACATCCCTCTGGAACCGACATTTCTCTTGCTCTGGAAGAAACAAACCAGAGGAAAAAAATCATTTTTCTCCTTTTCCTTCTGTCCCCTTGACCTCGGCGGAAAAATCTCCCCGCGGGAAGGATCGAGTTTGAAAAAAACTGGAGCCACAGGCTTCCTCCTTAAAAGTGCAGTCCTCAACGTAGGAGGTCCGTACCTGTGGCTCTGCTGATGTCGAGCGGAGATAGGTGTGGTAGACATTTTTCCGTCTGTCCTTTGTTTTTGTTCTTGGCACGTCGATTGTGGACTTTGATAGACTCTGGAGCCGCGCAGGAATGGATGACGCGTTCACAAAACTTGTGGAATAGCTTATCTGCTGATTGCCGAGGGGAAAAGCCTTTTCCGTCATGGGTATTTCAAGGAACGCTCCGTTTCTGACTTGTATTGTGAAATTTCAATGGTTGATTGGTTTCTCTCTGCATTACTGATACACTGAGAGTGGCTCTTATATTTCCGTTAGGATTTATCGCTGTAAGAAAGTGTTTTTGTTTATTATAAATTTTGCATTGCAATGTGTAGGATTGTATTGTAAGAATTTTAGGGTTTTATCTCAATAATAAGGCGTGGATGAGTATAAAGATGTATATATGTATACGTATTTATTCTCTAACTCTCCGCATATTTACAAAAGCGTATCGGAAATCATATTGCAGGCAGGAATCAGGACCTTTCAGATTTACGCATTAGTTAATGAAAATGACAATTAGCGCGACGCGGATCTTATAGCAGATTGCACGGTAACTTATCTTAACGAGGAGTTGTTATTATTGTATTAGGTCAACAATGAGACAACCAAACAGAAAAAGAAAAGTAGATACATAATTGCTTTCACATATGAAAAGTCCTCAACCACCATCAATTTGCTAAAAAGATAATGAAAACGATGCCAAAAAAAAAAAAAAAAAAAAAAAAATAAATAAAATTAAAGTAAATATTTTTTAAGTGATAGATGATCACAGCAGTACTGCCGTCCTAAGAAAAAACGTCCTATTTACACTTTTTGAAATTTTTTATTTTTTTGCATGTATGGGGAGATAAA
>JAWWEO010005415.1:5406-43327 GCA_035582975.1 Ormyrus labotus
CCCCACCCCCCCCCCCCCCCCCCCCCCCCCCCCCCCCCCCCCCCCCCCCCCCCCCCCCCCCCCCCCCCCCCACATGTGCGCCAGAGCTGCGAGCCGGCCTTACGTGCGCCTAATGCTTACGGCTAGTCTAATTAAACTTGGAAATCCGTTTATCCGGCGACGAACATCCGTTTATGCGGCAGAGCTGCGCGCTCTTCGGCGAATCAGAGTAGCTTGATCGATACGCGAGCTTTTCGTTTCATTAATCTCGTCCCTCCGGTCCTCTGCTTTCGCGAAATTTTTCACTAAAAACATCGCGCATTAAATAAATTTAATTAAAAGAGCTACGTTTCTCCGATATGCAATGGCTGCTGCTGTATTACCTTTGGGGAGCGAACGTTTTCGCCGTATACTTTTTAACGGACGTATATTTAAATTGAATTCATTTTGGATCTTGCTGGAGTTGTTGAAATCGGTAAGGGGATGCTTTTCTGAAATTTCGCTTATCTTACTAAAATTTCAAGAATGAATAATTATACGCGTTCGTATGTGAGAAAAATATTCGTTAATCTACCAGATCTTGATAAAGAGAGCAAGTTTATTATGAATGTACAGTTTTGTTAATCTTCAATTTATTGAATGAAAGAAATACAAAAGTTTCTGAGCAGCAATTCAAATTCGGCGATAAACGGTGTAATTAAATAGAATTAGGCAAATTTCACTTCTCTGAAGCAGCAGATGGAACTTTTAATTATTCAATTACAAGTTGTCCGATCCATTTTATTTCTTGCATAAAGTTACAGTATTTAAAACTTCGCATCAGGAAAATACAGCGTATAATAGGAAAGTTTCGACCCGAGAGGCTGAAAGATTAAACAGTTTATGGAAGAAAACAAATTTTGGCATTATCAAAATTACGGTATCTATATTTCATGATGCAAAGATAACATCAACAATTGTCGTAAAAGCCATGCTCGTTCTACTCGACCGCGACGTGAATTCGCAGCCGATTTTACGATAGCAATCAATGTTTCTGTCTCGCTTTGGTCTTTCATTCAGTTCTTTCGTGCGATATTTGCTTTCGATATAATAAATTCTGTACAAATAAAACTTCCACGTTGTCATTAAATATAATATTCACGTAATAAAATTGCTGAAATTGTGTACATAAATAATAACATGTTTGCGGTATTTATCATGGGAAAAGTCATTAATTTAATTTACGGTAAAATACACTTGCCTAATTTTTTTCGACTACATTGAAGCAGAGAAAAATGCACCAAAGCTGAAAAAAAACGTACCCCCAAATGGTTTTAATTTCATCTCTTTGGTACTAAAGCCAGTACCCCCGTCGATTCGACTCGTGTTAAATAAAATGGTAAAACACACGCCTATTTATAATTTGGCCAACATTAAAGCAGAGGAAAACGCACGGGAGCTGAAAAACCGCACCCCCAAACGGTTTTATTGTTGTGCAATTCGAGAATTTATGTACTTAAATTTGACGTTTATTTACTGGGAGTAATTTAATGCGCGCATTTTCGGATTATTATATATCACTGATCAGTAATTTTGTGATGAAAACTTAATTTTAATAATATTATGAATTTAAAATATGAACTAGAAATAAATCAAAATTAAACTATGGACTATTTTTAGATCTGATCCTGGGTTCGTTAGAGTTAAATTTATTCACTATAAGTTTGTTTTTGATATGTAACCACGTCGCGGAAAGCTAATACGTATTAATGGGACAAAGTTTTCAATGACAAATAAATTTAACCCAGTTTATTCAGCGGACTTGATCCTGCTCACCTTATTGATCTTTTCAAAAACGAAAACAAAACAGCCAATGCACTTCACCGATACTGACCAGCGTTTCGAATAATTGCAAAAAAAAGAACCTTTCAATTAAAAAATTCAATCCGACAAATGCACCCAGCATCCGCAAACCCCGAATTATTTCAATACAGGACCGCATTGAATGCCGGCAATCAGACAAGCCGGAACGCCGTGTAAAAGATCGATCGCGTCAGCAGCCTCGGCAGCGCCTCTCTTTCACCGAGAGCCGAAAACCCCAAAGGGCAACGAACGATCGAAACCGCGAGTCGAAGCCGATATCTAACAGATGTATATAATCAGCGTCGGCTGGTCCCCGCGTCTTCGTCGTTTCGATGAGGCTGCGGCCTCGTTCGCAAAAGACTCGAGATTCCCGCGTGCACAAAGGGGGGCCGGAAAGACAAGTGACTCTCGAGCCCTCCGCCCTCGCAGCGAAGTCGCTGCTCGAGGACCGAGACCCGCGCTGCCAAAGATGAGCTTTGACGATTGCCTGACGCAGAGAGAGACAGAGAGAGAGAGAGAGAGAGAGAGATCCAAGCCACTTGAGCCTCTCTCGTCTTTGCCACGCGGCAGCAGCCGAGCGCTTCGCTCTGTACGATTATGTGCGCGACTCCGGCGCCGATGGGGGAGAGAGAGAGAGAGAGAGGACGGAGATGGATATTACGATTTATGGTCGTCGGCGAATCTATGCGCGAGCTTTCTAAGAATAGCCCGTGAAAGCCTGGGAGCTTTTAAAGCTCCTTTACCTCGAATCCTCCGGCGTCCTGAAAGGCTGTAAATTTTTTATGACAAGTTTACCTGCGAATCTGCTTCTTAACTTTTTTATGCGCTTCCTATAAGGGGAACTTTGAAAATCGGAATGACCGACGTTTAATAGATTTGTTACTGTGGGATAATGCGGTAATCGCGGTCACTTTTGTGTGGTTGTAATGAAACAGAATATTTTGCGCGAAATGGTAAGTCTTCAATTATCAACTAGAGGCGCAATTAACCGAAATATTCTAGTTTTACAATATTTTGTAACGTACCCTTTTCGTTTGCGATGCCTCCTTTTGGCATTTACAATTCAGTGAAATAACCGAGATGGAGGCATGAACAACCTCAGAGTAGTAAGGCGTAGCGTCTGTTGGTATCACGGTTAGTCCGATTTCCAGGACATTTCCACTTTGACTTGTCGTTTAAGGTTAATAATGAACCTTCTATTTTTAACTACCCAATAATTTAAGACCTAGGATATTAGTGGTATCGTTATCTCTTTTGCTTCCTCCTAGAGGAAGCATTGTGATAGTAATTTTTTGAATTGTTCGAAAAATCGGTTACAATTGTATTTTAAGGTGTCGGGAACAAGAATAAATGGTTTTTGAAAAATGTCTGTATGTGTGTGTGTGTGTGTGTGTATACGCCTGGATCTTAGCTTCTACTGAACGGATTTTCATCGTTCACGGCTCATTTTTTTGCTTTTTTTCGTGATGACAAAAAAATCTTTTTTTATTTAGCTTATTATTTTTTGTTTTATCGCAAATTTTCGATTTTTGAAAAATTTGCGATAAAATTTATATTTAAATTTTGTTAGCTTTTCATTAAATTCTAAAATGAGCATATAAAAATAAAATAATAATAAAAACGAGATAATAATGGAACGATAAATTAGTTAGGAGGAAGCTAACGGACAATAACTGGGCAGCGGTTTTCTATTGTTATACAATACTCTTACTCTGCTTGCATAAGCATGCTTTAGTTGGTCCGCAAACAAGTACACTAATCGGTGAATGAGCACGTTGTTTGGACACCGAAATGCGTGCATAGATTATATGCCAATGGTTTACACCCACGGAAGTAATGTCAACCCTCTGGATACAATAAAGCTTGAAAAATGTTTTTCACCGTAATTTTGCATTGCTCA
This sequence comes from Ormyrus labotus, assembly GCA_035582975.1. Taxonomy (NCBI): domain Eukaryota; kingdom Metazoa; phylum Arthropoda; class Insecta; order Hymenoptera; family Ormyridae; genus Ormyrus; species Ormyrus labotus. The sequence continues at coordinate 9,128 of JAWWEO010005415.1, forward strand.
ATGTAATTTTATGTAATTTACTGATTAAATAAATACAAATATACAAATACGGAAATACAAATCCTATCGAGGGGCTGCTCACTTCTAATGTACTCCATTTGTACTCCATTTGTACTCACATCATTTGTACTCCTTTGTTCTCTTTCTGTTCTCAGTCGTACAGAGAACTGCAGAGTACACGAAGAGAACTAAGGAGTACACGAAGAGTACTAAGGAGTACACGGTGAAAACTGAGAAGAGTTTTTGGGAGTACTCGGAGTGAGTAGCCCCTCGAATCCTATTATAAAAGGGAGTAAGCGATTAGTATCGAATAGAGCCAATTCAGAGCGTTATCAAGTAGCTCATTAGTCGATATTATAATAGGAAAGGAAGATGGCGATTTAGTATATATAGATTTTGGAGGCAACTTTGGAGTGTTACCAAGTAGCTAATAGGTAATAGGTTACATGTGATTTGCAAAAACAAAATAATCCTCGCGCGCGGTACGCTTGTTGAATTTCTAGTACTTGTAAAAAATTGATAATTAATCGGAGGGAAAGAAAAAGCGAATATTTTTCCGTTTCCCGAAAGTTTTTATTATTACGCAAGTCGTCGCGAAATTCATTCGTCCACCGTAAAATTCAAATCCGTCAGCTCGCTCGCGAATTCCATTTACCCTTTTTTCTTCTCTTTCGCGCGAATGGAAGTGGACAGGTGCGCTCGGAAAGCCCCTTCTTCCGTGAAACAATGGGGCGGGGAGAGCCGCTGCCGCGGATGAAAACCGAATGAGCCGAGCTTAGCGCGCGCAAAAGCGAAGTGGGAGCTGCGTCGTTTGTTCCGAACCAGAAAGCAAAGGACTCGCTAGATGAGTGGAGACAATAAGCCCCTCTACAAGAGACAATAAAATATACTCGCTGCGGAATGATTTCCCAGCGGCTCGCGCCACTTTCCCTCCGCGGCAGCTCTCTCTCTCTCTCTCTCTCTCCTTCACTCTGTATATCGGAGGCAGCTCGACGCTCAAACTTGCCCGTCTTTTAAATCGACCAACTCGGGTTTGCATTCTCTTGACGAGCAAATTAGCACTGCTTCAGAAGGCAGCTTTTAACGACTATTGCGGTTACTTCGAGTCGGGGAGAAGGACTGCTTTAATTAAAGAAAACGTTTGTTAACGTGGAGGTGAAACCCTTTCGAGCGTTTTAACGAAATAATGGAAACTGAGGGGAATGTGTCCCAAGTAATGAGCGTGAAGCAAGATCATCAACGGTGTAACTGAGAAAGTGTCTTTTGCCTCCAAAAACGAGGTCTCGCTTCAGGATCTTAATTAGATTTTGGGAAAACTGCTCGCTATAGTTATAGCCGTTGCGAGTTCTTAGGCAGAAGGGGAATTTCGAATTTAATATATTAAATTCTTTTGCCGTTCGAATCTTTTTTGTTAATTAGAAAATTTTTAGAAACATTTTATTGCGCAATAGTTCAATTTGTTTCAATGAAATTCAATGTATATTCTCGCAGCTAAATAATGGACAAATGTTTTATTTGAATGATAGCTCGGGGTATTTGCAAGACAGAGCAGGAAGAAACAAGTCACGTACTCCGGCATTCTGTTGAGAGTACAAATTTAGTTAAAAAGATTTAGAATAGAATACGTTGCCATGAAGTACGCCGGGGCGTTCTTGCTCGGAATTGTACACCCTGATTTGCATTGCCCTGACAAAGTAACGGTAACGGTTAATCGAATCCCCGCGTTTAACAGGCGCATCCTGTATTTATCCAGTCTAAAATGACAAGTGCACCGGCGGTATATTTACAGATTTCGCTCCGAGCAAAGGAATATCGGACAAAGCCCGACGAGAATTGAAAGGACCGAACTCTTCATCGGCGCCGAAAAAAGAATAACAAGAACTTTTCCAATCTGAGCGCGTAGGCAGGGGGGGGGGGGGGGGACGAATTTGTCCGGTTAACGGATCGGCCAGTTCCAGATGCGGATGCAGCACCGGAAGCGGCACCGTGCACCGTCCAACGACTACGCAAGGCGAATTCCGCGATGCCGATCACGTTTCCGCGGACCTGATGCCGCGCGCTCAATGGGTTTCGATTTTGCCCGAATGCACTCTCGCACGAGAGGGGCAGGGGGGCAGGGGAGGGGGGGGGGATTGCATTCGAACGGAAAATGAGAGAAGGAGAAAGAGGGCGCGCTGAAAAAGCAGTTTACCACTTGTGGAGCTCCGCCGAATCTTGGCCTCTACCGAATGGGTGAATATATCGACGAGTATCAGGCCTGATTGTACAACGTCCCGCGAGGAGTTGCTGCTGTTTTTGAAATTTTTGTCGGCGCTTCCAGTGAAAGGTAATCTTAATTAAAAATGTCAGTTATTTGTGTGGATAAAGAGAATAAAATATTGATAAGGATCGGAAACCGAACAATGGAAGCTCTCTTTTGTTTATTTGCTTTTATTATCGTTCGATGCTGAAAAGAGTTATTATTTATAATGAAGACAATGCAGGATTACGTAAAGCGCGGAGGCATCATTGAAAAATAAGAATTCCCTAACGGACATTATCGCGCGGAGATCGAAAATATTTTTCAATATGCGTTATTTACGCATCGCAAAAAATAATTGAAATCGCAATTTGAAGAGTGTCAGGGCCGTAAATTCCTGCCGTTTGGAAGTTATACGTTTAGCGTTTATGCGTTAGTTTATCAAGTTTTACGCCACGCACTTTACCGCTCTGAGTTTCCAGGAATAATAAAATTTTATAAAATACTTTTGTTTACGTATCGTAAAAGCTGCATTAAATCCGACTGACAACCGTTTAATGACTCAGAAAATGTATATTCCCGAAAAGCGTTCTAAAAAATCTCTCCAAAACACTTTCTCCAATATAAGCATATTCAAACACGTCAACGCCAAAAGCGTCATTTAATTAATAGTTATTAAAATTCCCGGCGCACCGCGGATTACCCCGCTTACAAGGTGAATAATGCCCGCGCCGCTTTTTCTCCTTTACGTAATCATAAACGTGGCGAAAGCTGATTTTCCGGGGCACCGCGGCGTATAATAAATTGGTTACAGCTCCGAATAACAAGTAACTAACGCTTTTAATTAATAAACGTCCCGGTCGCCGCGGCCGGAGTGCTTTCATCTTCATTATCGCCCCTAATTCCGAAATTTCGCGGCAACGCGGCAGGCGAACGCGCGGGAGCCACCTCGGCCCGGAAATCAAATAATCCCCCTCTCGCCTGGACGCCGCGCCGCAAAAGCGCTCTCTCTCTCTCTCTCGAGCCTCTCGGTACTTAGTTCGCTCGATGCTTTTTCTTTAATTACGATTTAATGTAACTGCGGCGGAGCCGAGGCGCGCTACGCTCGATAATCGTTTGCCGCGATTAAGCGATTCGAAATTGAAACGGGGCTCGTTGCAAAATTAAACGTTTATATATATAAAACTGGGCCGCGCAAGGATTTTGCGTGGATAAACTGTTTGTAAAAGAAACGCCTAAACTCTTCTTTTGTAGTGCTAATACAGTATACGAATTTTTGCGAATTATTTGAAAAAAGGAGGGAGGGAGGGTAGGAGGGAACTAGTTTCTCATTCTCCATTGAAGCTCGCGCAAAAGGAAGCAGAAATATTGAGCTTTTAATCCGGCCTCCGCTCGCTCCTATAAAAATTCACGAAATCTCCCGTGTATTCCGGCGCTCGCTGAAAGGGAACAGAAATTGAACAAGTTATTTGAAATGGGAGTAGAGAAAACATAGAACTGGGGGGGGGGGGGGGGGGAGGGAAAAGCACCGCGCGGCACTCGGTGCAGCCACATGCCAGCTGCCTGTCAAAGGCTTTGGAACGCTTTACGGCACTTCCCCGCACATTGTTACGCAAAAATATTTGCAGTCAAAACTGGGAAATGCCGGGCGTTTTTGTTTCCTCCGCAGCTTTTCCGTTCGTTGCGATGTACATTTCATACAAGAACTGTTAATTTTAATTATATATACTTATGGACTGATGTTCCCGAAAAAGCAGTACTTTCGTAAGAAGTGAGCAAACGCTGGGCTGATGAAACGTCGTTTGAAAACAAATTGTTTCATTCGCCCTGGTAAAAGGTTTCCCGTAATACCGCTAGAATCTAGTTAAAATGTCCAAATCTAGCTGGATTCTAGCGATAATTATCGGAAACTTGCTACCAGGGTGATTCCTGATCCTTATACGGATCGTCAACGTCGGCATTGAATATTTATTGAAGTATTACGGAGATTGCATTTACCACTGATAAACTATGAATTTTTTTTAAAAGTAATCATCGTACAGCCCTATAAAAGAGTCGACACGCGCGTCTCGACGATCGAGCGACTTTCGAAAAAGCGCACGCGAGCTTTCGATCGGCCGGCGAGAAATGAATTTTGTTCCCCGACGCGGCGGCGGCGGCGGTGTGAACGGGCCTGCAGCCGCGGCCTCGGGGGTCGATAAGTCGTCCACCCCTGGGGGCCGCGGCGGACAGGCGATGCCTCGCCAATGCGGCACACGGCCCGCCCGCTTAATGGCCCATTACGTCGCTTAGCTCGCCCCGGCGGGGACTAACTTCGGCTTGTAACGCGACTCTCCGGCGTTTTGTGCTCTCTGCACAAGCGCGCGGAAAGTCGAAGCGGCAGCTTGCGACGGCTCGCGTGCCAGAGGAATGCGAGATTGCGGTTAATGAGGATTTATCGGGGTGGGATTGCTGCGGGCTGTTTTTTTTTAATTTTTTTTTTTTTTTTTTTTGCCACTCGGATATGGGGATTATGATCGAACGGCTCGAGAAGCCATTACGTGGTTCTGCTAACTACCCGGTTATAAAGTGGTATTGGCTTCCGAGTCGCTAAGTCATTGTTGCGTTTTGGGGCATTTGGCACTGATTGTGGTGGGACGTTTTTGAGAACTTGGTAGGGTCGCGGCTGGTTTTCTTTCGCTTCCTCCTAGAGATTTCTGATAGTAATTTTTGAAATTGTTCGAAAAACCTGTTATAATTGTATTTTAAGGTGTCAGGAACAAAAATAAATGATTTTTTAAAAATGTCTGTATGGTTGTATGTGTGTGTATGTATGTATACGCCTAGATCTCAGCTTCTACTGAACGGACTTGCATCTTTCACGGCTCATTTTTGTTTGTTTTTTGTTTGTGATGGCGGCAAAAAAAATCTTTTTTCGTTTAGTTTATTTTTTTTCGTTTTATTCCAAATTTTTGATTTTCAAAAAATTTAATTTTACTTTTTTTTAATGATAGGATTGAGATATTTGAATCTAACAAAGTCTATTTTAAAGAGCATATAAATACCTATAATTACAGAGAAAAAAAATTACTCTAGCTCTTATGATTTTTTTGTTTGTAACAAAAACGTGTTTTTTTAAAAAGCTTATAAATCTTAATTTAAATTATCAACTGCTCTGAAGAAATTTTTGGTAATAAAGAATATACAGAGTTATAATCTGTAAAAATTTCAAGCCATTTAGTCAATTAGTTTTTTAATAAAAAGATGAAAACTGGAAAAAATGAGTTTTCTATGTCCAACGATTACGGGAGTAAAAAGGCTTTAAATTACTTGAAATTTTAGGAAAAGAAACATATTAGTTCAAAAGATATTAAGGTTTTATTTATTCTTTTTCAATTTTTTGAATAGCTTTATTTTAGTGAATAATCGGTCTATTTCAATGATCGATCACTTATTTTTTTCGTCTTTAACTAAACTTAAAATTATAAAGAATTTTTGAAGTTCATCCACTACTTTTTGGTTTATAACGATTTTAAATTATATATGATATCGCGATTAGGTATACATATAACATAGTACACAGTTATATTTTTATTATTATTATTATTTTATTAGGATTGTTTACATTAGTTTCAGTTATATAGATCAAATCAAATTTAAAAAATTACTTTTCTTTGGCTTACAATTACTAGTTAATTCAATTTACTTGAAATTTTTATTTAATTTTCTTCTAAAGGAAGATAGTGTGAAAAGGTAACACGAGGTTAAAATCATCTTTTTGCTCTTGTATTGAACATTACATTTTAATACGGCTTGTACAAAGCTTGTATCATATCATATGCATTTTTATTTAAGTTTGCGCGAAATCGGGCTTTGCGTATGGAGTTTCCAAAATTCTGTATTTAGGGCTTTAAATTACAATAACAAAATTTTTATTTAAATTTTGTTTGCTGCTCATTAAATTCTAAAATGAAGATAGAAAAATAAAATAATAATACAAAAATAAATATAAAGAATAGTATGAAATTATGTTTTTGAAATTGATTGTTTTTAATGAATCTCAGAGATAATATTGGAACGATAAAGTAGTTAGGAGGAAGCTAAGTGCCAATGAATCGGCAGCGGTTTTTAGATTGACTACTAGTTGAGAAAGGGAATCTAATATGTTTTTTAATCGAGAAAAACGGCCCCTTAAAAGTCCAATTTGGGAGAATGACTACGGTAGTTAACCTGATGCAAGACGTAAAATAAAAAGCGATTGAGTTATAAATTTGCTAGGCTGCTCTTGATTACAGCAACAAATAACGTATTGTATAGCCACTTCCAAAAAATAGTTCATTTTTTTACAATTTATAATATTCTAAAATCCTTGAAATTTCTATATTAATTAAAATCATCAATTCGCTATTCACGTTTAAAAGAGCGTAATTGCACAGAGTTTCATTCGAGTAAAAAAACAAAATGCCATTATGCAATTCTCCGTTGAATAGAACTCATCGAAGAGACCTGGAGCCTGTCAATTAATCACAGACTCCACTTGGCGGATTTTTCATGGTTTTTCCAATAAACTATACAAGTATGCTTATTTCGCTTTTTATATACATTGCAATAGTTTTTTTTTTCGAATTTTGAAAGTCTATAGATGTTCTTGAAGCTCCTACGTGGCCTATTATATTCTTCTCAGAGTGGAAGATTTCGAGCAAAGAGAAGTAGAAAAACACGAAGAGTCCTCCGGCTGTTCGAGAAGCGACACCGCAGTTCACTAACGAGTACCAAAATTTGAAATTCACCGAGTCTCATGAAGCGGCAAAGGAAGAGGAGTCGGGCGGGGGGAACGAAGCGGGTCAGAGCACTTTGAGGGGGTTGCATTCGCTCGCGTTATGCTTTGAATTTCTTAGAAATGAGAATCCAGTAGTCGCGCTGCGAGGTCAAATGCTCGGCTTAATTACTTGTAACGATATGCGCGTAATGCACCGCTCGATTTTCCGCTGATTTTTCTCGCTCCGAGAGGCTTTTCCCTCGTTTCGCGTGCCGTATTCCTGCGTGCGCCTCGGGGTGAAAGGAGTTCGTGGTTTATTTTCCTACGTCCAAGAATAACTGCACTTATCGATCAAGTGGAGCTTTATTATTTTGAATGCTTCGCCAATGCTCATATCTGTATGTGTTGGTAAACGTAGTGATTCATTTCCAGCATTTTCTTGGCAAATATATTTGTCGTTGTAAAAAAAGTGTTTTAGTATCGAAATATTAATGATCAACCTTCGTGAAGTTTTTCTTACTTTAGATATATACTGATATTGACTCTTATTATGTGTGTAACAGTTTTAAAAACGGTAAAAATCGAACTTTGTTATATTAAAACAGCTTTCCGTTCTTATAATATGAATTTTTTGCATTTATCTGGGGCTTAATTAACTTTTTTGGATTCCGTTGAAATTGAACGAACAGAGTGTTTTAAGCTTCGCTGAGCAGAGGAACGAGTAAAAAATGTGTTTTCTTCTTTTACGAAGTAAATTATTTAAGTAGCAAATAACGAGCTTCGTAATTGGCCAGGAAAAGCAATAAGTCGAGTTGCTGCAGACGTGCTTTCATTATACTATCAATGTAAGAAACTAATCCCTTTTTGAAGATTACATGACTTAACGTGATTGAAATTAATTGTAAACTATGCTTACTACACGAAAACATTTTCATTCGGGATAGTTGATTTTATCGTGAAACAGCGTTTCAATTTAATAAATCCGAGTTTCCGAGCCGAACAGCGCGTAAAACGAAACTTCGAGATAAAATTTCACTTTAAAACTGAAAAACATCCCGCTCCAAAAAAACCCGGGCAGCTTCGAAAACGGAATTTCAAAAATCTCCCTCATTATGCGAAAATTACGCAGGGCAGCTCGAACGCGAATATATTCCGCCGGCGAGAATGTTTGCGAGCCGAAAATGTGCTCTGTCATCGTTGCGCATAACCGTACGGCGCTCGTGCAGCGGTAACGATGCTCGAAAAATCAGTCGGCAAGTATCCGCTCCCCCGGGAGACCGAAATTTGACGTAATCTTATTTCATGATCGATTCGAAAGTCTTCCCTGGGCTGCAAGGGCGTCCGGCGACTTGGCGAGCAAGCCGATTAGAGCCACGTACTTTTAACAAGTTAGAAAGGAGACGATTTGGGACGTCACATGTTCAAGTCGGCACTTAAACCAGCTTAAGGAGCAAAAAATCTAATTGGTTGATCATTAGCTGAGCGGAGGAGTCTTCGAGAGCTATTTTAAAGTATTAGTTTAAATTTAAATTAATGGAATCTTAAATCAAGGAATTCTTTGTCGGAGAATCGGAAAGTATTTTATAACTGAAATTATTAATAGTATTTTATTAATTAATGTAAGCTTGCGGCCAGAGTAAAATTTAATGAGAATTTAAATTACGAATTTACTCGCATTAATTTTAATAAAATAGGACAAAGAAAATAATATTTTTAATGAACTAGATTATTTTATCAAGACGTCCTACATCCTAAAAATTTTTGTCAAATAACGACTAAAAAAAAGGCAGGTAAATCTTAGATTCTTAACGCACTTCTGCTCCCTAACTATAATCCGTAAGGAGCGACGACGACGACGACGACGACGAGCAGAAATCTTAGCGCAGCGCAGCGCCGGTATTGAATTACACGGAGTGTGCGCACACGCAAGCCGGTTTTCCCCCCCGCCTGCTAATTTTAATGAACTTTCGCAACTTTTGCAAGGGTATGTTAATGGGATATTCCCTGGGCGGTTCGAGCCATGAAGTTTTCAAACGCTTCGAAAATTTGCACTTTAACTCTGTACCGTCGACCTGAATTGCGTGCCGCCGCCGTCGCCGTCGCCGCGTGTTTTTGGAATTATGATTTTTAATGACTTTCGCGCGCTTTAATGGCGCGGCGTTTGAATTTACTTTAATTGGGGGAATGCTTTCGTTTCTGAAATTTCGCGGTTCGTTTCATTTTGTTTTTTCGCGCGGTCGCGCGAACGCAACTTCCCATTAATTTCGCGACGTTGCGTCGAGGGAAGGCTCGTTTTTACGAACGCTTAATTTTGGAAACATTTTATTTATTAGCAATGAGCTCTCTTGAATAACGTGGCAAGCGTTCGTTAGAAAAGTTTCGTTTTCATACAGCATTTTTTGTCTCTGGTATATTGTTTTTCTAATTGTCAACACTTTGCGCGCATTAAGTAGGATGATACGAAATTGATCTAAAATAGTAAATTATGCAACAGGGGGAGAAAATGAGCTGTTTCTAGCGAGGATGAGGTATTCGCCGAAGGCGCCCTCGACTCCGACTCGTGCTGAAAATACCTCACCCGAGTCTGAAGTAGCTTTTCTCCCCCGTGTTACACACCGTGTTTTTGTCAATGACGGCATGAAAAAACCTCATTTGGTGTTAGAAAGTTGGATAGATGATCGTCAATCATACACAGAAATCGACAAAATAGTTTAAAACATAGAAAAATAATTAAGAAAAATAATTTCAAAAATTTTAAAAATTGAAAAAAGTGACTTTGTTTGCCGGTAAGCCCCTTCGGATGCGGGGAAAAGTCATTTTTTCCCGCTCGGGCAAACAATTTTGGCAAACGTTTGGAATGATCGATTTTCTACAGTAACTTTCTAGCGTGAAATGAGAGCCATTTCATGCCCGAGTTCGGAAAAATACTTTTTACTTTCAATTTTAATAAAAAAAAGTATTTAATTTCCCGTAAGATTTCAAAAAATATTAAGATAAATTAAATTAATTTTAAAATCTTTAATGAAAAGCAAACAAAATATTTTACTGGTCAAAATTTACCTACTAATTAGGATTTTTGAAAGTGAAGTAGCAATAATTAGTCAATACAACATATATTCCCCGGAGATGAATAGTAATTTAGCTGTCAATATATTATATTCAAACATAATTAACCACTCACCTGAACTATCATCATGTCAAATATCAAAAGTGAATGTTTCACATCGAACACAATAACGTTGGCGAGCTAAAACATCTACAGAACATAATAATAACTTTGCTGATTTAAATTGAAATTAAAAGTAAGTAATCTTAACGCGTACAAAGTGCATCTCATTTTTTTCCCACTTGAAATAATTCATCCTTCGCGTAAAGAAAGATGCAGCCGCGGCAACCCGTCCAAAATCTAGCAGATTAATCCGCGTCAAACTCCGCGAGCGCTTTCTCGCGCAGAATTAATCTGTCGCAATAATTTTATTGCCACGACGCCAAAAGCTTTCAGTCGATCGATCAAAGTCAGCCGCTGACGGCGACGAGGCTTATTGAGTTTTCTCAAACCTACGCACAAAACTCGAACTCGCTGTGTTCTCTCTAACGGATTGGCAACAACAAAAAAAAAAAAAAAAAAAAAAAAAACGAAAAAGCTCGCTCGAGCCGAGGCTCGGCGCAACAGTTTGCACAGCTCCTTTTTGCGTGTACATCCGTCGAAATTGGAATGCGCGTGTCGTCGAAAAGCCGACGGGCGAGGATTACGCTCCCGATAATTCCGCGCGCGGCGAGCTAAAAAAATACGTCTGCGACCCCCAGTTTATATTGTTCCACCTTGCGCATCTGCGTTCTTGCGTTGCGTAGGCTTTTTTTCGGGCTCCCGTGGCTCGGCGCTTTGCTTCTGCGTTTTAAATTCTGGTTTGTACGCTCGTGGATTTCCGGGACCGTAACTCAGCTTGTCACTCTCTTGTGTCGTTTTTTAAGGCTTCTCTTTGCGCTCGTCTCATTTTCCGCGCTGAATTGCTTTTATTTGTTCTGCTTATCCGAGGATTTTTTGTCTAGCTTGGTTTAAATAAAAAGGAACAAATAATTTTGGCCGAGTTCACTGTCTGAATTATTGAAATTTTGCACTGCTTCTGATTTCGAGAAAAATAGCGTACACACCTTGTATCGTCGGTGTAACGAAATTAACGTGTCAATCACTTATAAACAAACAGTAATCTATTACCCAGGCTCGAAACTCGGCAACCCCAGCGCTAATGCCGCGCAGCGATCCTATCACCAAACTCTTCATTAATCCCGTTATATTACCGAGGCTTGCGAGCGGAATATCCAATCGAGATCATGACGGTGCACTCCGTGTCTCGCGTAAGACTAAGGTCATAATTTTTGGACCTAATAAACGTGCATTAACGAGCTTAAATTGCCGGGAGTTACTCGCGGGGCAGGAAGCCTCCGCGGGAGTGCCGTTAAACACGTCGCAGTTGTTATGGGTCTCTAAAGCCTCGAGAGCACTCCGATGGTTAGTGCGCCTAAGGAAGCCAATAAGTCGCAGTTTACACTTTACGCTTCACCTCGGTGCAGCGCAAGCATTCCCTCGGAGTGTCTGTCAGCGTTAACATTATTATCGGCTCGGATTGTTCATCGTCTCGTTCGGCGACCGAACGAGTAAAAGTCGTTTTCACATTCTTCAGCGCGTCCTTAGGCCGTTTATCGAGCGGTGCCTTTTGTACATCCGATAAACGCACCGAAGCAATACTTTCATTCAACCGGAGAGAGCCATAAGGCTCGTCTCCTCGGAGCGAAATAAATTCTAATCTAATCTAATCCAATATCTCCCTTATCTCATGTTTATTTCCTCACCTTTTTTCATTCTCGTACAGTCCCGTCCTCCCTTTCAAGTTCTCTTTCTTTTATTTATCCTCCAGGCTCTCCAACCTCTAACTCGAGTCGCGTCCCGGAGCAGCATCTCCCTCTCTCTCTCTCTCTCTCTCTCGCTTTTTCGCTCTGGGCTCTCCGGTGTATATATCGATTATGTGAGCCGAGGGGCAGCCGACCGGTGCGGTACGTCGGCGGCTTGTAACTCGAGAGCCGTTGGTGGTCAGGAGCGTTTCGGTCGGCCTGGATAACCTACTGACACTGATAAGCCCTCTGCGGCCGCTGGACCCATCGATGATCCATCGATCTCGCCGATATTTGCTGCCCCTCTCTCTCTCTCTCTCATTTTCGCGCTGAAAATCGTGCGGCGTAAGTCCGCGTCCTCCTGGTGTTTTTCTACCTATTCAGCTCACAGAAATACACGTCGTTCCGCGCTTATCATTCCGATCATATCGTTCGCGTAATGTAGAGCCCGGCTGTATACAAGTCGGCGATGTGCTCTCTCTTTCTCTCTCTCTCTCTCTTTATCTTAGTGGAACTTTTTCATCGTTATCTCCGCGCCGTGGACTTTTTATGGCTTTGAAAACTAGCCGCTTTGAGGGGAGAGAGAGCTTTTGAAAAAAATTGAAAAACACCGCGGAAAAGCGAGTGTCCGCGCGCTCTTCTTTCACTTGATGAATTGAAATACTTCGCGCCGAAAACCATTGATTGAAAAATTCTGCTGCTCGAATATGCTTTTTCGTTGGTATCGATGCGCTTCGACGTCGATCTTCATTTTTAATCACACTTTATTTTGCTCTTTTCGTTCAATTTGGACGGGAGAGTCGAAAACTCTATCAGCTGATGAAACGTGTAACTAATTAAAAAGCTCTGCTTCATATCAGAAATTATAAAATTGAAGCTGTTTAGAAATATCGAAAGGCTTTGGCATCAATCTCCTTTCAAGCTTATTTTATAACCAACAAAGAAGTTTTATATTAAAACTTTTTTCGCGAAATAGGATAATCTCCTAAAGACAAGATTTTATGGTTTGAAGACAGAAGCAGTAAACTTCATTATTTATAACTGAAAAAAGATTTTAAAAAGTTTTATCCACATAAAACTTCGAAAAATTTAGTTACGCAGTACGCTTAAACCTTGAAATTATTGAACTTATAAAGAAAAATAACAACTGATTTAAATATGCTACAACGTTGCACGTAAAATTAAAATTTGTTTTTTGCAAAAAAAACTTTAAGCTGCAATTTTCGATTAAATTATTTTATCTTTTCGGAATATTAGCTCGTTTTATTAAAAGTATGTAATTTTCTAATTTTACGTTTAAATAAGTTTAACATTCAATTGAAAAACAGAAAATTGATACTAAAATATTTATGGCTTTCTTTAAACTACTGTTTATTTCTTCTTTAAGGCAAGATCAAGCATCAGCGATTACTACCCTTTAGGAAATATTTTTTAGATTAAACCCAATATACATGCTCGTTTTTTTTCCGTTCAAGTAAACTGCAGTCCGCATGAGACGATGTACTTTTTCACTTGAAGCAATAAACACAATTGTACCAAGCTAACACATTTACAAAATGTTCTTCATTCACAAATTACTTTTAAAAAGAATGCAGCTGAATTAAAAAGTTTTTTCTTTTAATCTCTTAAATAGTTAATATATGTTGGTTACCTTTTCCTTTGTTACGGTAATAAAAAATTTCCATGCTGTACTTAATGTACAAAATAAATATTTAGTTTTATAATACTCGGTACTTACTCGGTCACGATGTCTGGCGTAACTTGGTTTTATCTACTAGCAATGTATTTGGAGTAAGGATCCATTTTTTTACAGAGTGCTTAGAAAAAATACGCGATAAATCAAGGAATTTGAACAAGAGATCATTATTGCAACTATTCTGAGGTAGAAATAAAGTAGCGCATAATCAATATAGTAATATTAACATTCGCTTTAATCAATTTATATTTGCAATTGAAATATTTTCTTTTATTCTTTTAAAAATGTTTTTTATATTCTTTATAGATAACTGATTCTGGATCTATCAGATTACTAAAACGTATTGAAAAAATATTATTAAAAAGCAATATCGTATTGAAAAAATCGCATCAGATATTGTTGATTAAAAATAAAATGAAATTTTATAAACTAGTTTGACGTAAAGCAATTAGCGACTAAAATTTAACAAATTTTAACCTTATGAAGTGATCTCTTCAATGGAAACTGCAATCTACCTGCACGCTTTTCTCTCCCGGGTTTCCAATCGCTATTAGAGGGAAAAAAAAGTGGACGTTAAAAAATGTTCAGTCTATAAAACGAGCGATGCGTAAATATTTGTTCCCTTTGTTTTCCATGAATTTTAGAACTTTTCAAACTTCGCTTTCACGTTAGCACAAAGTCGTGATTGAAAACATCGATCGCAGGAGCAGTAAGCTTTAACATTCTCAAAGAAAAAAAAAAAAAAAAAGAAAGAAAGAAAAAAAAATTCAACAAGCCAAACAAGCGAGAGCTTTTAAAAACATCGTTCCGCGTTTGCATAACCCATTTAAAAAAGGCCCAATCCATATACCCCGTCCGATCCTCGCTGCCTCATTACGGGCACGCATATCGGCTCGGCGGCGCGCAACACTAAAAAGCAGAACGCGGGGGCAAAGGACGATCGTCGGCCGCCGCCGCCGCCGCCGCCGTCGGCGCGTATATATTGTTTGCCGAGCGTTCTATATTTAGAAATGGAAGGCTCGCTCTCGCCTCTATTCATGAGGGACAGGCACGCGAGCTGCCTGCAGCGGAGGCATCGACCCCGTCTCCCGCCGCTGCAGAAGTCGCCTGTATATATACACACACACACACACACACAGGGCGTCGAAAGGAGTAGACTGACCCGCGACAACGGGGCCGACACGGCTTCCTTCCTTCCTTCCGTCGTCCTTTCGACACAATTGAGCCCCCCGACGTTTCCGCATATGCGGATTTCGCGAGATATCAAAACCGAGTGCAGTAGTCTTTTCGGGAGGGAGGAGCTGCCGGACGACGAGGCGCAATGATTTTTTTTCTTTTTCTTTTATTATTCGAATCTGGGTAATGCAGAGTTTATTGAGGCTGCCGGCTTGATGAGGGGTTGTTTCTTTGCGGAAGGTTGCGTGCGAAATTAGCGCTCCGCGAGCGGAGTTGGGGGGGGGGGGGGGAGGGAGGGTTTAAAGTGTGCTGCGCGAAGTTGTATGATTTATGCGGACTGAATTCGTATGGATAAAAGGCTTTTTAGCCGTCGTGCTTTATCGCATTTCAATGGGCGAGTAATTGCATGAATCATATTCGACGAGTAGGTTTTACAAAAGGTAAACTCGAATCGGCTGTTTGCGTTTCTAGATTAATACTTCTTTTTTTTTTTTTCTACCTTTTAATTGCTTCCCTTCGGAGGTTTTACCAGGAAAAATAAATCCGAGTCAAATAACGCGCGCGTAATTCGAGGATATATTTTTCATCGGCAAGCTTTACTGGGAAATTTGAAATACGGTATTTTTAGGCGGCCGCTCGACTGGTGGAAAAATGACCAACAGGAGGAAGTGAAGGACTGATGATGTACATTATAACTATATGATTTAACAAGCTAAAGTATATCAAACAAGAGGAGGGGGGGGGGGAGGGGGAGAAGACAGATAGCACGCTGCATGCATAATGCGCGCGGTTGAAAAACGATGTAAAACCAAGGGAATAAAGCACGCTTCGCCTGTTCGTATATTCTTTATGCGATTTCCAACGTTTGCCAAGCGTCCCAGTTAATCAATGCTTCCCGCGAAAAAGGCAAGCCTCTTCTGAAATTAGCAGCGCCATTACGTTCTCCCGTCCCGTCGGATTAATCCCCTCGAAGACGCATCGATTTTATAATATTCCTCGCGGTACTCGCTTGTAACGGATGCAATTACATCTACGAAACGACGCGACGAGAGCTACAGAGCGGAGTAAAATCCAGAAGCGCCAGCAGCCTCGTTAAACAAAGCGAGACGGAGATGAAAACGCGAGGCGAAGGCTGCATAAGGACGCCGAGAGGGAGGGAGGGAGGCAAGAGCTGCCGACAGTGGCGAGCGGAAATTGCGCGTGGCCTCTCTATACCGTCGGGTTATCCCCCTATTATATAATGGGATTCGCCTCCTCCTCCTCCTCTCCCACCCCCCCCTCCGTCCCTCCTCTTGGCGATTATTGTTTACACGGGGGCTGTGTGCCGCAGCAGCGACGCGCTCCGTACCGGGGAGAAATTCAATTAAATGGATGCTTCTGATTTTTTGTTTTTTTTTGTTTTCGTTGGAATCGATGAAAAAGACACGTCGGGCGATTGGCCGCTTCGGGAAAAAATTCGACGTGCGCGCCTGTAAATTGTTGTTCGGTTTTCGTTACGCGGAAAACGAGAAGCGGGGGTAATTTTTAACGAACCCCCGGTTTTTGCTTTCGATTGATTGGCGGTAAAAAGTGTCACTATATTAGGCGAGGTGAAGTGGAAAGTGAACGAATTTCAGGTGCTGCCTTGGATTAAAAACGATATTGCGAGAAAATATTTAATCGTGTTTTGTGTTACCTGTTTCGTAATGGCTGCTGCTTCAAGGACAGTGGACTTTTATTTTTACCTTTATTGTAACCTTTATGATAAAAAACTTTGTGTTTCAAAGTTTTCGCTGAAAAAGTTCACCATTATATAAGAAAATACATTCCTCGATGTGCTTGTTAAGATGGAAGCAAAATTCGTAGAGCCTTGATTTAAAGAAAACACAAATTCATAAATAATTCATCTGCTTTGATATCGGAAAAGCTGCTTTAACTTCAAACAAGAATTATTTAAGAACTTTGACGATGTCGAGAGATATTTTCTAATGAAATCGGAACACCGTGAACGAGAGTAAAACGAATGTTTGACATTAATGGTACATGAATAGTTTTAATCCAAGTATGGACTTTTTGCCTTGTCTTTGAAAACTAATGAAATAAAATATTTCTTCAAAGTTATGCTTATTTCCGGTTTCGAATTCTACTCTCCGAACGTATTAAACAAAAGCGGGATTTGCCACTTACTTTTACATCATTTCTCTTTACGCCTTTCGGGAATATCCGAAAACTTTAGCAACATTTTCGGCATTATATCGGCACGCGTATTGCATAATCAGATTATCGGAATATCCCAAATACTCCAACAAATCTTTAACACTCACTTCTTCCAAAAACGACTCAGTACCGAACAACTCAATTACCAATTCAACGAAGACCTCGCCGCTAATAATTCGGCCGAAAACGTCCGAGATCTCGGCATTAGGACGGGTTCACGGCTGCACGATAACCTTCTCTCGAAAATTAGATTAAATGTAACGTCAAGCCCCGGCTCCTAAACGAACGGCACACTCGCCCTCGGGTATATCCCGTGGACCGGAGTCTAAGACGCGACCGAGCGAAGGGGCCAAAAGCCCCGTTCCTCCGGGGAGTCCGAACTTTCCGCGTCAGAATCAGGAGAATGCTCGCAATTCCCAGAAGGTGGACGGACTCTCAGCTGGAATAATAAAAGCACGCCGATGCCGAGAGATAGAGAGAGAGAGAGAGAGATGCCAACGAGCCGAGTTTCGTCTTCCGCGCAGCGTTTTAAGCAGATTTAAGGGGGGGCTTTTGCGCAAAGATGCGTGACCGGTGGGCTGTTGCTTTTTGTTGAAAGTAAGCCGAGTTCGAGGTTGTTTAAGACTGAAGATTTTTTAGAATTTTTGGGGATGTTTTTCATTTAGCGTAAGGTTAAATAAAGAGCCGCGAGAAGCTAAGTGCGAGGAAAAATTTTAGTTATTTTTGATTTAAAGGAAAATATTCCAAGATCAGAGAAACGCCTCGTACATATACTTTTTTTATTCAATATTGACGCATATTTTTGGGTAAAATATAAACACGAAATTCGTAAAACAATCTTCTATATATTATATTAAGGAGAGTCAATTTTTTTCCACCAATTGTAAGACTTTTTCTAATGATCATTCGCGGAATTCGAACCGGAATGATGAACCGGAACTGGACCGAAAGTGTAAAATTTAATTTGAACCAACAAATTGTAATTAGTGTAATTTTCATAATCTATTGTTTATAATATTTCTTCCATTCATTTTGTTGAGTATTCATTATTTATGTCAGTAACATCTGTTTTTCTGGGTGCCAAAATTACACTTTCATAAAACTCCGACAAAATATATTCTTATGAGATTGAAACTTTTACGATTAAAATTGAAACAATGAATATATAACTTTAAAAAAACATTTACTTACTTTTTAAAAAATTTTATTTAAAAATTCAATCATTTAAAAGATTTTAATCAACCAACCGACCGTTAGCGAGGGAGGAATCACTGCTAGTAAAAGTATTAAAAGTCATACTTTGCGAGATTTATTACGCCATTGAATAATTTTTATTTAATTCTCTGAAAATATCGTGTTTTACGAGAATTTTAATTTTAATTTTTTTTTTAAAACCTATTTCCAAGTATTAAATAAATATTCGATTAATTCTGCTGTAATTCCTGTAATTTCACTACAATTAAATAATTTGATATAAAATATGCACTTTTCATAAAGGAGGTTGAATCATTGGATGTTCATAAAGAGACAGAATCTATCCACGTACATCACCGCACATTTTCATATTCTAAGAATCACTTTTCGTTAGAAAATCCCGTTTAATAATTCACAGCTTCGCTACTTTCGGTTCGATTTACTGGTCCTTTATATTTAGAGTTCATTACGTATTCATCAATCTCGAAATCAAACCTCGTTTTAAGAATAAAAGCTTTTCACTCGACAAAGAGGATCTACCTCCGCTATATTTGGATGGATTCGAGTGACCTGCATCATTAAACGGGTCCATCGGCCCAACTTGGAACTCCCCCCCCGATAGTTTTCCAGGAAAATCACTGAATGGTCGATAACAGTCTTCACGATGATCTCGATGGCGCAATAAATTAATTATCGGTATTTGAAGCAGGAAAAAGTGGCAGACAGTCCAGGACTTGAAACGCAAAGACGGAGAGCAGAATGGGAGAGGTGGAAAAAATGAGAGAAACAAAGGCTCCAAGAAACAAAGAACTAAGTATTTTGCTGCCATGATGAATGAAAACATCGCTGCACTCCAACATTTAACTTCTCTTTTCGCTTGCATGCAGTTAAGCTCGAGGACCATAAAATGAAAATTCACTCGACATGAAGGAAATTACCTTTTGAGCAAATGAAGAATATACGCAAACACGTTTATGCGGAGAAATTTACTTGCTTGTACATATAAAATAAATAAATATCCAGTTTAATTAAATTTGATAAACTTGACGTTTTCGAAGTTATGCGAAAACTTTTTAATGAGCATCGAAGACGGAGTGCAAAATGTAAGAAGTGTTTTTACGCGAAACATTTACAGAAAGTAACTTTGACGATGAAAATTGCAATTTGAGCTTTCGGTAAAGTAAACTCGCATTCTGATGCGAGTACGAACGCGTAAATATAACGTTTATTTGATTGGTGAATAAGCTGTTTTTATAAAATTTTTTATATGATCTTACAATATATTAACAAGCAAAATACTAACTTTAACTGCAACAAAAATCCGTGCGATATTTGATAATTAATAAACAAATTGACTTTAAATTAATACGTAATATATTATATATTGTAAATACGACCTCGTTTATTTGACACTTTAAAATCATTTTTAAAGCAAACATTTTGCTACTTCCGCATCCGTTTCCATGGTCGAAATTCCAAAGAAAACAAAGACCCCGAAAGGACAGCTCGAAACAGTAAGAATCACAGCGTCGCCGAAGTTACGCCGAGTAATATTATCACGTACGCCGGATTTTCATAAAGCCCGTTACGGAGCCTAACATAAATCCGTTTCCACTCGAACGACGAAACGTCGCCTCTCCGGCGAAGGGAGAAAAAGAAAACACGATCATTATCCCCCGCGGACAAATATATTCCATCGGATCAGCGTCGCGAACTCTTTCGAGCTTCGAAAACTGCACGGCTGGCTGCTGTAATTGGCGCGCAATGGAAATCCACTTCGGCGCCTCCGGTAAAAGTGGCCGAACTTAGGAGCGAAACTCCCGAGTTAAACCGTTAAAGCGTCGCCGGCAGGTTTTTCCCCCCCGCTTAACTTTACGCGCTGGATTTCCCCCGCGGAGCCCGTTTTTTTTTGCTCGCCGGAGCTTTGCCCCGCGCTTGAAAGTAAATTCGCGCGCGCGAATAACTTTGAAAGTGCGGGCGCGCAACCGGCGGTTAGCCGTTTAACGAGCGCGCACGGAAATTCAGCGCGGCGTAATGCCAGTTTGTTAACGCGAATCGTCAATTCGAAGAACGACGCCGAAAATCGGTCGCGACGCGAGCTTAGCTGGCTGTTTGGTTTTATAGAAAAGGGGCAATATCTGCTAAATTAACCCTATGAATATTTAAATTGATTCCAGGGCGCTATTGATGCTGCATGCAGAATAATTACATACATAATTGCGCCGCGGTGATTATGCGCGCACGGCGGGGAATAGTAATTTTAATGCAATATTCGGTCGTAGCTTTAAAATATAATTCTTAATACCTCGTGAAAATATCCACGCGATATCCAATTAAAACGTTAAATTCGTAATTTTAACGATAATCAGTCGTATAATTAAATTTTAGCGTTACGATTCGGAGAATTAATAATTAAACTACGGCACAGTGTAATTCTAGCGTATATAATTACGCGCCTGTAGTTGCGAATGTAGTTCAACATTTTCTGTGTAGTTGTTAAATTTTAGTGGGAAATCACGGCACAAATGTCGCGTTATTTCTTACCCGCGTCAAACGAGATTTACAAGCGCTTAATTGCTTATTCGTTATTCCATCAAAATTACAACAATCACTTCGCGGGCGAATTTCAAAATTTTCCAGAATCGTTTACGAGAGGAAGCTCGACGTTCTGCATCCTCGTGTGTGTCTGTGTATACACTCCGCTCATAAAGACGCTAATTGGATCAGCTTCAAACGCGAAGAAAGCAAATACGCGGCGTTCGCACACGTGCCCCTTTTGTCGAATCACAAAGCGCTTCGACTTCCGCTTTCGACGTACAAAATACGTTCCGCTCGCTCGGGAAGGAAATTAGCCCCCCTCCCCGTGCCCCCACCCCCCCACTTTTTCGAAATAAAACGGCCACGGATAAGCAGGGAAAAAAGGCTCGTAATTGAAACGATCTCGACTCGATTACGCGCGGAAATCCTTTCTCTCGCGCGTGCGCTTTATCGCGGCGGGCAGAGAGCACCAGAAGAAGTTCCTTGAGCACAGGACGGACGTTAAATTTTCCCCTCCCCCCCCCCGTAACGGAGAGAGGAGAGAGGAGGAGAAGAAGAAGAAGAGACAGGGATGCGGTTTAAGGAGCCCCTCGCCACGCTCGCCATCGGAGACTCTCTCTCTTGCGCGCGACACTCCAGCGACGCGGGATTATCGAAATCCCCCCCGGGAAATTCTTCGCCTTCCTTTTTCTCCTCGTCTTTCTCTCCCCCCGGCTCTCCTTTGCCGGGGGAGAGAGATAAAGTTCAGCTCGCAAGCGCGCGCCTGTACGCAACGGGCGGGAGACGCGACTCGTGGACACCGAGCGAGAAAAAGAGAGATGTAAGATGTAAAAGGCGGGCGGGACAAGGGGGGGGGGAGGGGGAAGTAGAGCGCGGAGAAGATGGAAAGTATCTGGAAGTAACTGAGAGGCTATAAGCGGTTGGGAGATAAGGCCGAAACTCCACGTAGGAAAGAGCGTGGGTTAAACAAGGACGGTGAATTAGAAAGAAACTCCAGTCGATGCGTCCTTATGTCGATTTAGAACCTTGATCGACTGTACTTCGAGTTTATTCTTGCATTGCGCGAAGCCTAGATCTTTTTCGTTAAATATTCAATGCTTTTACGGCGTTCTTCTGCGAGCGATATTATTTTTAAGAAATCTTGGGAATACATTAATGAATGAGCGTAGTTATATAAGATTGAATCGAGCGTTTGACCTTTGTATTCTTTTGACTTTAAAAAAGAAAACGATAGAAAATGTTAATCATTGCACAGAATAGCGTGCATTATCTAATCGGCATTAGCTAATGTTTAAACGAGTAGTTTGGTTTATTAAAGATTGAAACTAAAAGTTAGTCGATAGATGTTATTAAAAAAAATGAAATATGTATTTTGTTTTAATAATTTGTTGGTAAAAGATTTAATTTATTACTTAAATTATTATATATTTATTATTGTAATAAAATTACTTGCAGTACGAAGCGTCTATGAACAATAAAACATAAAAAAAATTTTATCGAACCTTCTTTAGAAAAGATATAAAGCAGCGCACTAAAAATAGAAGAAAAAAAAATTAACGATACAGGCATGAAGATAACAAAAAAGAGCGCGCGAATATTTGCTTTTCCGAACTACGATTTTTGTACGGGAAAGAGGCGATTTATTAATTCACTCGATGTGAATTCTGATACTTTGTGCGCGTGGCTCCAAAAATATTAGTGTCGCCGAGAATACTTAAAAATAGCGAAATTGGTTAGCCGAGCTAATTTTTTTTTTCTACTCTTTCTAGACGCGTTTTGGTATGCGGAAAAGTTCGAGTTTAAAATAAATTTTTCGCAAATTTTGAGTGAAGCTTTGTTGATCTAAGTGTGCATTAATCTTCTTTGATTTTAAGACTTACTTTAAGTGGTCCGATATAGGACGAAAACGATTTCGTTATTTTTTAAATGATTTAAATTTGATGTCTTTTGAGTAATGAACAATCCAATATTTTTCGTCAATTTGAAGGAGATTATAATGAAATTCTCAACACAGGGAGATTAAAAAGTTCAAAACATTGAGATAGACAAAAACAGTCTTTAACAAAAGCGAACAAAGCAATAGCCTATTTTAAATTTTTCTATTCTTACAAAAATTAATGAAGTTTAATAATTGGTTGTGTTAAAATAACTTTTCAAGTATGAATAGACTTTTGACATAGCTAATTTTAAAAACTGTAATAAATGTGAAATCATCTATCTAATAGTCAGTTTAATACCGTATAGTTAACATTTTTGGAAAAACAATCTTTTATTATTTGAACAAGAATAACAAACACTTAAAAAAATCCTTTAAAAACCCAAGCTAATAATCAAAACGTGTGAATCAAAAAGTGTCGGACATCTTTAAATCGATTCCGTCCTGAAAGCAAAGGACCTCGGAAAAAAGAATTTATGAAAGGCCACGTTCTCCCTCCCTTGCAGGAATCTCAACTCTCTTATTAGACTCGAATCTTTGCGTGGGCATGCGGATGGAAAAGCAAGAGGCGCCCCCATCCCCCAAGAATTTTTTAGGGCGTCAACCCTGCGACATCGACGATCATTTATCGCTTTGCGCGGGGGACACTTGCAATCAAGGAGTCGCGCGACAGAAATGTATCCTCGAGTCCTTCTAACGCACCGATCGCCACGTCGGAAAAATTACTCGGAAAGGACAAAACGAAAATAGCCAGCGCGTCAACGTCCGATGCTTTATTTGCGCTTGTAGCTCGAAGGACCGAGCGGCGCCAAGTGCACAAAGTCGAGCTACTGGGAGAGGCGTTCGGTGTGCGAATTTCTCTTTTTCCTCGCGGGTTTTTCTTCGCGCTTTTTTCGAGGGCGATAATTATCACGACCGGGAGAAAAACGCGGAGTTTGCCGCTTTAAAAGGGCCGCGCCGCCCGACTCCGAGAGTTTTTGCAACAGGGGCAGGAAAATGTAAACGGGAACGTTGGCGCCGGGCTGTTAATATTTACGACAGAAAGCTACGCGTTTCGTACAGGCGAACGAGAAAACGTTTCGAACGCACTTTAGTGATAAAATTCAGCGTTTGTTTTAGAGCCCCGAGATATATTAGATTGAAAAATCTGTCTATTATTAATTTTCAAACTTAAATAATATAAAGTAATCTAATATTGGTCTAAGCTGATATAAGGCTCAGTAAGAGCCTTCAAAAGCATTAACATAAAAAAAAAAAAAAATATTGGCCTAAGCTATTTTTTCTTCAAACAAATGTATAATATAAAGTAACTTCAATAAATACACATTATTATATGATTTCTACTATCGAAATTGTAGACGATTCCCAGGTTTTTAATTAAATGTTGTTGAAATACAGTGAATCACTTGATGAAATAACGCAATTAACAAACAAGTTCAAACAGCAACGGCTCATTTTCTTACAATTCCGATTTCAAACATAAATATTGATTCTCGAAAACAACGACCGCGAACGCGGAATAATCAAAACAAGGTAAACAACAATTTTCTTCCATCAAAAAATGTATCCTTTCAATGTTTTTTAAAAGCTTCGACAAAATCGTTTTTTCACTCCGTTTCGATCGCGCGAAAAAATACGCGCCAACCGAGTTTCGGACTCCGCCTTTGCCACCCGCAAGCTCTCGGTAAAGTAATTTCGCGATTTCAAGACGTTTCCCGCGACGATAAAATCCCGGCAGCGCCGCAGTGTGAAATCATAGCTTTCGGCCGTTGTGTTGCCGCGATCGTTATCTATCGGTTTTTTACGAGCGCGCATGTTCGCCTCCCCCGGCCGCTGCCTACATCAAAAGACCGCTTCGCGCCGCGAATTTCCTTTCTGTGTTTTTTTTTCCTGCTGTTTGTGCAGACTCGCTCTCGAGCGTGCGGTTTTTTCGAAAGGCTGCAGAAAAATACCCCGGAGATATCACAACATTGAGATTCTAAATATGATTACAAAAGAACTCGCGCCCGAGGCAATTGTCGAGATAGTAATTGTGTTTGTTCGAACTGTATGGTAAAAATCAGGTTAAGCAAAGTTGCTTTGCTGTAGCGGAGCTCAGTAATTGGGACTGGAAAATGTTTACTACTAAAAACACGAGGGCAATTGTGTTGAACGACAAATACGTGGTAAACCAATTAAAAAGCGTCTTTTCACCTTTGCAATCGCTATGTTTTTTCGAGTGCTTGCTCAAAACCGTCACGCTTCGTTACTTTGGATAAAAAAAAGTTTGGTATTCGTAAATTCGTTATCCATTACGAGATCGAGAAGAAACGTTTTACGCTCACGAAATAATCGAAAGTGACACAATGACATAGTAAAAACAGGTTGGTTCATAATTACACAGCAGGTTTCGATATAGTTTCGAGGGCAAACCGTAAAAAAGATGATATACACACGCTGTACTCTCAATAACAAAGAATTCTCGATTATCAGCTGAACCGCCGAAAATAAGCAGCGACACCAGCAGAAGTCATTCAGATAGCGATTAAGCAAACGACTCTCCTCGTAAAACTTGGGCCGCGCGCATCAAAAGCGCCCGGAGCCGAGCCAAATAACCATTCTCCGCCGATCCTTCGGGCTCCCTCCTCCGACCTCCCGTCTCTAATTGAAACGAGCTTCCGAAAAAGGCCTATATTCCGCCGCCAGAAAAACGCTCGAGCGCGAGAGGAAAAAAGAGAGAGAGAGAGAGAGAGAGAGAGAGAGAGAGAGAGAGAGAGAGAGAGAGAGCGACAGCCGAGCCGAGCTCTGCTATCGAATGTGTATACGCACACGGACGCTCGGAGCAAGAGAGAGAGAGAGAGAGTGAGCTGTTCGCGCGCGCGCACAACCCGGAGAGCTTTTCCCACATGTTGCGCCTGATGGCTCGCCGGGCGCAAGTCCGCTAGGCGCCCGGGCCAAGACAATGTTCGCCCTCTCTCTCTCTCTCTCTCTCTTTCTCCCGGCCCCCGAAGCGCGCGCGGCTCTCTTTCGGCCTCAGTTCCGCGGATGCCATCGGAGAGTGCGAGTCGCCGCGCGCGCGTCCCTTCCATCCAACCCGCCAACCGCTTCAACGCCGTGCCGCGGTGCGAACGTACGAAGTATATAACCGCAAGTGCGCCAGGGGGGAGGCTTAGCCGTCCGCAGGAAAGTGCGTCGCCGTGAGAGAGAGAGAGAGAGAGAGACAAGATGTGAGCGGCCAGGAGCGATAGGCGGATATGACTGCTGGCGGAGCGGCGAGGCTGCTGCCCTGCGGGACCCCGAACACGATGCCAGAGAGGCGCTGAGCCCTTTCGAACTTGTTCTGCACGAGGTAGGTTTTTGGCGCGGAGCGGAACGGTGGTTCGATTGCAAATTTTAATCTGGTCTTCGTTCGGTGATTTATCGTTTTTCCGCCGTGTAAAATAGCGGTGGCTTCTGTTTGCGCGCATTAATCTTCCGTGTGCTTTGTGAGAAGACAAACGATTTACGAGACGGATAAGATTCGAGTTACGAAATCATTGTTTAACTAAAACGGATAGAGGTTTAAGTCACGGTCGGTGACTTCACAATTGGGTTTAAGAAGCAGCGTGAAAAAAACGCGGT
This sequence comes from Ormyrus labotus, assembly GCA_035582975.1. Lineage (NCBI taxonomy): Eukaryota > Metazoa > Arthropoda > Insecta > Hymenoptera > Ormyridae > Ormyrus > Ormyrus labotus. The sequence goes on from JAWWEO010005415.1 coordinate 35,331, forward strand.
TTTTATGATAATTTAAAATGATTATTGTACTCAAAAACAGGGGAGAACGTGAGACAATTGCGAGAAAAAGCACCTGTGAAATATATAGCTTTCGGTTAAAACTTGCCTTAAGCTTGTGTGTTTCCGCGTTTGTTGATCGCCCCTTCCTATGCCATGTGATTTATCTGCAACCCTACTCAAAACAATATTAGGAGGACGTGAAAGTCCCGTCTTTATTGTTGTACAAATCTTGTTAAGCCGTGAATGCTTAATTTTAACTTAAAATTTTTTGATTGATGAAAAACGAAAATCTCAACTTCGTTAGGGCTAAATAAATATTAAGAGCTTTTAAGGCTTAACGAATAAATCTAGAGCATTCCAAGCTTGTAGTGAGCTTTAAATTTACGTGCATTTTAGACTTTTGAAGATTTCGTATAACTTCATTCGAATGCAGATTTACAAATTCTACATTTACTCTACATACATTACCCGAATGAGAAAGATATTCAAATATCCCGTATCGAGGATTTCGTATTTGAACTGCTTGCATTACTCGGATGAAGATATTCGAATATTCCAATTATTATATATACTTTTGAGCATATTTCGTTTATTTTTCGAACAAAATAATTTTTGGAAAATCTTGAAACTCGGCTCGGTCGACATTCAAATTTAATGCGCAATAAAGATTGCGCACGGCAAAATCGAATTTGCTTTTTGAAAATGCAACTTTAAATTTATGGACTGGAAGGAGGAAGCATCTTTCAAACGCGAAATAAAAACGTCGCGCATAAGATCGTACAACTCTTCTTTCGAGCTTTCAAAATCTTCGATATCTTCGCCGAGGATTGACGCGTCTTTAAAGCAGCCTTATTCGACGGGGCGAGGTGAAAAGTGCGAGGAGCAAGAAAAAAAAAAAGAAACACGACGAGAAGCCCCCATATATCTTTTCACCGAGAATATCCGCGAGCCCGTCGGGTTTTACGTCGCCCCGTCGCTTGCAAAACGTTTTCGATGCGCGTCGCGTTTAAGTGCCAGTGTCTCGCGGACGCCGAGCGCACCGAAATGCACTTCTCGTCGCGGAGCCATCACTCCCGAGTCCATTGTCGAAAAATTCAGCAGCAGCGAAACGCTGTACATCATCGTTTACCCCGCACCTCGTCTTCCTCTCGAGCGTTCAATTTCGCGCGATGCTCGCCGTAGCGAGAAATCAGAGAAGGGATGCAGGAAGGGTGCGAGGTATTAATAAAAGGGTTGCTTGTCGGCCCGGAGGATCTGTTCGATCTTCTTTTTTTTTGGGGGAGGGGAGACCAGGGCGGTTTCCAAGTTCAAGGAGATCCGTATTTCGGTGTTTTTCCTCGTGCTTGAGAAAGTGGCGAGGGAAATTTATGAGCAGGGGATCGGGTCGTGAATTTTTAGTTGTAGCGAAAAAAAAAGAAGAAAAAATGTCGAGCCCCAGCTCGGCTAAGTTTTTAATTTTTAAACTGTAAGTAGTTCGCGACGAGTATCTGAAATTAAATTATTGCAAAGCAGATCGGGAAAATGTTTAAAATTCGCGAACGTTTTGCATTTAGGCGAAATTTTCTGCTCCAGTTTAGACTGCGAACGTATTTAAGAAAAGTGCAGTACCGTCGATGAACAGAGTGGGTTCAAAGCGCATCTAAAATTATCATGCGCATTAACAAGAGTAGTTACTCAATGTTTAATGTGCACTTCGATATTAATGTAATTTAGGTTCAATCTCTCCAAAGACAAAAAGCCTCTTGCTTGCCGTGTTCAATGAAGGTTCGAAAATGCAGGATTAATTCAGAGCTCATATATATCTCTCTTCGTTACTTTTCACGTAATGCTTTCACTTTATTTCGTTATTCATGTTTAACCCCATTTTTGCAGTGGCATAATTGCACTTATTCGATTTCAGTAGTCAATTTAATTTTATAATAATAAGAATATTGCATACTCGTTACAATGAATACAGAAGTTATTACCATTATTTGATCAGTTTTTGGTCAACTTTTTTAAAATTGACCGAATTATTTATCAAAAACCCTGAAAATAATAATAAAATACTATAAATAATATCTTTTAATAATAATATTCAATTATTTTTAAAGAATTCTCTACTTAAACTGATTTTTAGTTTAAATAATTTTTTAAAATTGCACGAAATAAATATACTGTATAAATTGTTAATTAAAATTTTAATTCGCAAACTTTTGAATTTAAATAATAAATTCAAAGTGCCTAAAATTAAATATATAATTTTAGTTTACATTATTATTAATTCAGCATATTTATTTATTTTTCATAATTTATTTTTCATCAGTTTTTGACCAATATTTGACCAAAATATATGGCCAAACATAATTGGTCAATTTTTGGTGAACTGGGCAAAAACAATGGTGAAATTTCCCACAGGGATGTGTCGTCAATATTTCCATTAAAGCTGAAAAACCGAAATTGAAATACATCGTTGACACAGAATCCAATATATTTTGTAAAATTAACTTCTAACGGTAACATATGATAAAAAAAAGCAGTAAAATTATTTTGAGATATATGATAATAATAGGCTTTACCAGTAACATTTTTAAAATACGACCGCGTTATTGAACGCAATAAGCCATGAATTGCATGTAATTTGTATGTACAATGCTTTTTATAAATCGGAACCATTACTCTTCATACAGTGCACTCAATAGAAAAATGGAAAAGCATCTATACCTCTTTATACCTTCGCATATTGAGAAAGTAATTTCCGCGTTCCTGAATAATATTTATTACATTCAATTGTTAAGGCCATAAAACAGAAGTACTTTTTCATGCTTTAAAAAATCTGCCTGCATTGATCTCTTCCGTTTTTATTCACTAAAATTGACTATTAATGTTTTTACAAATCTTTTAAGCTGCACATTGTTATTTTTATGCTACTTTACTTTCAAAATTAAAAATGTTATTATTATAATTTTAATCCTGGAAAATTTCTACGTAAATATGGTTGATAAAAAGTGCAGGGATTTATTTGCAATCCAACAATTTGTATAAATAATGTTTCATAAACGATTTTTGAGCAAAGCTAATCTACGCTTTAGTATTTACTGTAATGTAAAAATGTTCCAACATATTTTACCTAAAATCTTTATTGGGTACACATCATTTTGAAATTTAAATATCATAATGAAATTTTAGTACAAATTCGTCTAATTTTATTAAATATTCCTGAAATTTCAGTAAAATTTATTTAAAAGTACTGGAATTTTTTGAGTTTTGGCAGTCTGTGCTTGCATTATCAGAAAGTTTAGTAATTTTTATTGAAACATTTCTCTCCGTGTATACATAAATATGCACTGCACAGTCCACTGCGGTTTGCCCAACACAGATTCGAGCTGGCCTCATTTACAAATCCGAGAAATAAGTTGACTTTTCAGCCCTTCATCCTCCAAAATACGATACAATAACTCCCAAACGGCGCGGAAAGAGCCGCCGCGCAGTCCCGAGAGCGGTCGAAAAAAAAAAAAAAAAAAAAAAACTCGTCGCCCGCCAAGCCGACCCATTTCGAAAATAATTGATCGGCCTGCCAATACCAAACGAGAATCAGCGAGGCGCGGGAAATTTCCGGCGGCCCGTAAAACGACATTGTTTATTCAGTTCCGCGTGCCCGCGCGCCTCCGCGCGAGTTTACGTCGCGCCGCTGCGAATATAAAACTCTCCTCCAGTATGCGTCTGCAGCCCGCGGGCCGATTCGAGGCGAGAGTAAAGCAAGGCTAAAAACTCGCTCTCCCGGCGCCGCGCCCACCATAGCCCCGCTCTATTTTCATTCCGCGTCGCGCGCTTTATTTCGATCTCTCCGCGCGAACCGAGCGAGAGAGGGAGAGAGAGAGGAGGAGTCTTCAGTACGTCCGGCACAATCGCGGGAAATGGAAGAGGCGGCGGCGACGGTGCCCGGCAGAGGTGAGTGCCACGCGTGTATACCCAAGCTAATAGCGAATTTCCTTCTGCAGCTGCGATGATGTACGCGCCCTTCGCCCTCCGCCTGCCCCCTCCCTCGGGCCTCGGCCGGAGGACAATTACCGAGTCCGTCGCGTGTATTGTACGTATATACGGGTGTATTAATTGCGCGACGGGAACACACTGTTGCGTTATAGCGCCGGAGCGCTCATCATCCGCATTGTTTCGTAGATGAACATTTCAAGTTCCCCTCTCTTGGAACTTCGTTTTGACGCTTTAATTGCTTCGCTGATTCCCCCCCGCCTTTATTGGGCTATTGTTTATCGGAGGAATTTTAGGAGCGCCGTCGCTTCGAAATTCCTGCGACGGATTATATATGTATATATATAGAGAGAGAGAGAGAGAGGAGGCCTTTTTTTGTACTTTCGGTAAACCGCTAGAATTGTTTCATTTTTAGAGATGAAAAATGCACTAAATTTAAATTGGGAGGTCTAATATTACGGTTCGACTTTCAATTGAATCCATTTGTGCACCTCGCACATTAAGCGGCGCGGCTTGAGATGGTCTGGTGCACACCTGTGCAGACTCGTGAGGCAGTGTTTGTATAGAATATATATCTGAAGCTATTTATTGCTGCAGATGATCTTACCGACTTAAGCCTATTGCATTAGCAGGGGAATTAAACCTTATATCTAAAATGTTAGGATGTAACAATAGAATAATTTATTACAATGAAAGAAAATTGCCTTTAAAAATTAACATTGTAGTAGAAACGGAATGTCTACGCACATTTCTATTTAAGTAGATAAATACCAAGTTCGGTCAGACAACCCGTATTTATAGATTCACTTCACTGTAATTTGGCTAATCGCGTGCAATTTTCTCACTTTATCGGCACACAAAAGGGTCACATTTCCTTTAAATTTTGCTTTAACTACTTTTAACGTGAAACAATATTATAAAAATAACGTCTGAACATTACCAGTGACGAATTATCAAAGTATATATATCAAAATATAATATATTTGAGATATAAATAAGAAGCTTTTTAGCTCTGATAATCAATAGTAAAATTTACACTTTATACCTAAATTCTACATCAAAAGTATCTCAAAACATAATGGAATACTAAAAGGGAAAAATAAACATTGATTCGAAATTCACTCCCACAAGTGATATTAGCTGCACCAAAATTTCGGCTGCGAATAATACCGCAAAATCGGACCCCGCGAAAGGGATTCCCGCTCACAGTAATTCAAAGCCTCGAATAATCGTTATTACGCAAAATCTCATTGATAAGGCAGATAAGGCAACGGTCAAGTGCTTTTAGCAGATCGATCGTCGAGAACCGACTATATAGAACATCAAGGAAATTCGGCGCATTTAGCGCCGTACGGACAAACGTTACACAATATCTGTCGGGTTATTCCACGTGTCGCGTATTCGCTGAGATTTTCTCGTAATATTGAAAAATTCCCGCCAGTGGGTCAGCCGTGTTTGCCGTATTTTGCGACACGCAGACGTGCGATTGTTATCGAATGCAGTTCGTTGTTTAACCGAGGGTCGGAGCTGACACATTTTATGAAAGGATAACGCGGAAACAATTTTTAACTTTGCTCACATGCAAGTTTACATTATCTTGATTTTTTGCGATTGGAAAAAGGAACGGTAAATAAATTATTAATAAATGAGGTGATTAATTTACTTTTCTCTTACTTGTTTGATTACTTTGGCACGTGATCAAGAGTAGTTAATAACTTTTAACGAGACAAATTTTTTTGTTTTTAACCTTAAAGCAGCAATGCGAGGAAATTCGTTATTAGTTTCGTGTACTTTCTTTGTTAAAGTTTCTGCGTTAGGAGCAAAATGTCCCATCGATCAAGTATTAAATTTGTGAGTTATGTCCAATTTCGTGAAGGTGAATTTATTAGTTATAACTTTAGCAACTAATCCTTGAGAACCTGTTCAATTCACGGATTACCGAGTCCTTATTGTACTTCTGCAACCTCAGCTTAAATCTTACTAAAATGAATCTCATATAGTTACAAACGCGGTATTATTAAATTTTAGATAAGTAAAAAAGATATAAATCACTGGTTAATAAGGAGGACAATAAATTTTCTTGATAAATTGAATGGACAAACTGAGCTTAAAAAAAAATATTCAAATGCTTGACATACGTTATAAAATACAATTAAACACTACTTTTCAACTTAATGCACTTAAAAAAAAAAAAAATCCAAATTAACGGCTACTTAAAACGATTTCCGATTAAACCACTCCCACTTCCCGAATCGTTCGCAGAATTTTTTAATAAAATCCAAGCTCGACGCTCTCGTTGCCCTCTCTCGTAATCCAACACTCGGCGGTCGTATATAACGTCGGAGCCGTGAGATAAGAATCGCCGGCAGAGAGAGAGAGAGAGAGAAAACCCCGTTCAATTCCCGTCGAAAAGCAAACAGAGAAGAGAGACAGAACGTGCTATCGGCGAAGAGAGAACCCCAGAACTGGCGGGAAACGAAGGTACGAACGAGCTCGACATATGCTTCAAGTGACATTTTTCAACCTGACCGATGATAACGGTCGATAAGCCACCCCACGTTTGCCTTCCCCCCCTTCCCCCTCCCCCCTTTTCCCCGGTCTCCCTTTCCAGCTGCCGACGGCGACGACGACGACGACGAGGACGAGCTCGAAAATTTTGAAATCTCGTCGCCTCGGCCGCCGCGAGCCGAGCGAATTAGTATGAACATCGGTGGCCCGAGCTTAAATCTCAGCGGAAGGTCAAGTGGAGCGGGAAAAATCCTCTCTCTCTCTCTCCCTGGGATTTTCATATTTTCCGGGAAGATAAAACAAAAGAAAAACGCGCGGGAAGCCGCGCATGCGGTCGCAGATTAGGATTAAGCCGGGATTTTCTAGTTCGACTTTTTTTACAAATGAAAGGCGGTATACTTTGAAGCGCGGTGCTTCCTTCTCCCCGGTTTGACGCGATCGAGGTTACAATATTGTCGGAAATTCGGTGACGCGAGTAGATTCGCAGGGGGGGGGGGGAGACCCCTAATAAGTGGCTTGATTTATGCTATTACAAAGTAATTCTTTCTAGGTCAAGTGAAACGACGGTTAAGATGCAAATGTTTCCCCTGCAGCGTAACAGTCAGAACGGATTTTTCGTTTAATTCGTTTCAATCGGCATATAAAGAACTGAGTACTACACTAAATTTTTGGCCTCTTTTTCAATCTCCCGACGATCCTCTACGTTTTATCGAGAAATAAGCTTAACGACAGCCCGATATTAACCGGCGGTAAATAATTTCGAAGCTCCCGCGTTTTTTTTTTTTCGCCGTTTATAAGCACTTGGAAAGTCTCGCTCGAAAGTCGAATAGTAATCAGCGAGTCGAAGTTTGCGGGGCTTCCTCGTTCCTTCCGTCTACCTACCGACACTCGTCCACCTACCGAGAATCGAAAGGGAAGAGAGGAGCGAGAGAGGGAGAATATGAAAAGTCTCCGCTCTCGAACTCGGGGGCCGCTTCGATTACCTTCCCTTCGGTCTATTTTCGCCGGAGTCAACGAGGGGAAAAATTGAAACTTCATGAGCTGCTTTCGCCACTTCATTTTGCAGTATACGTATATATAAAAGCAGCTCGCGCAGTGCATTTACAAAATTGGTTCGCCGCCGTAGGCGGAATTGCAGAAGCGAAACATCGAAATTCCAAACGCGCCCGGGGAAAGCTCATTTCGAGCTTAAGAGCATCGAGCAATTATAAGCGCAATAAATCGATCGCTCGTCCTTCTTCAAGGAGCATCGTAATTTCCACGTTTACCACCCCCTAACATCACTTCGGCAAACGAAGAAAGACGAGAGAGAGAGCCTCGCGCTTGCTTTACAATAACTTCGGAGAAATCAAGCGAGCGAACCTTCTGCCGCGTCACTCCCCCGAGGGGGAAATAAAAATGAAAGCCAGCAGTAGCCGTTTTCCGGCTCTCCGCTTCGAATCCACGGGGGGGGGGGGGGGGGGGGGGGGGGGGGGGGGGGGGGGGGGGGGGGGGGGGGGGGGGGGGGGGGGGGGGGGGGG
>JAWWEO010005465.1:0-43244 GCA_035582975.1 Ormyrus labotus
CGGCTTCGCCTCGGGCGTCAGATCACGCACGCCAGGAAATCCAACTTTCTGGCCATGGGTCGTAATATACTATTTCTTATAATAAAATGTTTATTACTCTTATTCATTTGAAACTTTAAGTCAACTGTTAATAAATTTAAACTTTAAACACATATCACAACAACCCTACCCTTCTCCTTATAATCACGCAACTGGCATCACGACCGGACAACCACAATAGACCTCAGGAAGAAAACAGCATCCTCGCGGCCTCTTACCCGTTGAATAACGCCGAAAGCGAACGCAACCCAACAGCCGCGCGGAGTAATTTTTAAAGACGGGCCTTACCCGCAATTACCCGGGTGGATTAGCCGAGAGAGCCGCGATTAGGTTCGACCGGGCTTACGTGTTCGCGTGTTTTTAGCGGAGTAACGAAAGTGCGCGCGGCCTAATTATCAACGAAGATCATAGCCTGCTGCGCTTTCATTCATTAGAGAGAGAGTAAAAGGCATTGCGTCGCCAGTCGAGTAAATTATATTTTATAGATTATTTTGAAACGCGGCGCGTTAAAAAATACTGTGTGCGGGTTACCTCCGGAGGCGCTCGTTTTTAAAAATCGTTTAGAAACAGAGGGGAATTAAGATTTGCAAAACTTAACCGTAAATAACGCTAGACTTTTGAAATTGAAAATGTAATTGCAGCGTTAACTCGTAAATGCTTTGGTTCTGGAAAAAATGCACGATGTGCTCTAATTAGGCATGATTTACGTACGAATTAATCAGTGTTTTTTATTGCATGAAAAGGGAAAATCCTTTTGAACAAAAGTTATTACTTCATGATTCTAAATATATCATATAATTTTACATGTTTATATGTTTATTAATTTATATGTTGATTACAGTACATTTTTTATCTAATACATATTTATGTATTAGATAAAAAATGTACTGTAATCATATTTTCTTATACTTTTTTCTTCATACACTGAGAAAAATTTTTTGTAAAAATTACTATTTTAATAGCACTTGTGGGACACACTCATATTTTAATAATTTTTACCGCAATTTTATTAATTTTTGCTAAATATTTCGTAAATTTTACTATTTTATTTGTAAAATTTACAAATAAAATAGTAAAATTTACGAAATATTTAGCAAAAATTATTAAAATATGAGTATGTCCCATGAGTACCATTAAAATAGTAATTTTTAGAAAAAAAATTTTTCTCAATGTAATAGGGTCCAGAGATACGTATTTTAAAAAGGCATCTAAAAATATCGTTGCAATCTGACACCCTAAGCTCAGATTTACCACAACGAACTGACCGATAATTAATAACTTCCCCATCAACAAAGTCCAGTACACCATTAAAGAACTCGAAAAAAAAGGAAAATCCTTATCTAAGCTCAAAGCGTTTCCTCGGTGAAAGTTTCACGGCGAAGTCGGTTGAACCATTTTCGAGGCGCATTGTTAGCGATTAGATAACCAGCAAACGCGTCGAGATAAACTCATCGGACGGAAAGCAGAACCGGTAGGCGCGAGTGTGTGTGTCGCCGCGCGCGTTTTCATTTCGGCCGCTCGAGACGACGATTAATCATCCGGCGGATTTCACTCTCTCGCGCCTATCCACCTGTTGGTTGGGAAATTCGTGGGCTTTTAAAATATGAATGAATATATTTAAACCAGAGTTGCAGTTCTCGTATATTGATCTCGTATTTGCTGATAGTCGTAAATTTGTTAATTAATGGTGTGCCGGGCGTTCGGAATACATTAAAATTTTGATCAATAGAACTTGTACCTTTGTCATTTTTTGGCGTGTATTGACTTGTTTTCTGTAATTTGGTGTTCATAATATGAGATCGGTAGATTAAAGCGTTTTAGGTTTGAGGCATTTCTTATGCTACTGTCGCATAAACTGAATATGATTTGTTTATTCAAATCTTTTGAAAGTAACTTCAAACGATACAATTAAATTTATAAATAAATTTAATAACTAAAATTAATTTTTTTTCTACTGGTTGTTATGTTATAGAAATATTTATTGTTATATTATGTAGATACGTTAATCTAATTTATACCAACATCCTTATTTAGTCAAGGAAACAACTGAAAAATATTGAGTGTCTATTTCGTCTAAAATTAAATGTAAAATTTGTTACATTCCTTGAATAGATCAAGATTTAACAAGACGAAGAACATACAATTTTAGATTTCGTGAAGGACCAATCTCTCTTTTATTGTAACACACCGATTTATTGTAGCAATTCATTTTACGGCTGGATGAGGTGAATTTCATTGACAGTCGTTAATTCATTCAGCCTCGGAATTCTCGGAAATTTCCCCGAAGCAACTTAACGTACTTTTGGTAGGTCTAAATCTGCCGCTTGCTACTTTTACTATTCGTGGAAAAATTTGCCTTCAAATTTTAGAATTTTCCATGCACGTTGCACACTTTCTTGGCTAATTAACTAATTTCAAGCAAAAAAAAATCGGAAAAACTGCGTACTTGATTATACAATATGTTTGTAATAATCAGTTTTAATGTGCCGGCATTAACAAGGAGTCATTAACCAGGATAATGAGTAAAGGTTTTTTATTCGCACGGTGTATGATTTGTGTTTTTACAATACTTTTTTAAGTGCAAGTAAAAATTTTATAATAAAAAAACGAACTTTTCCATTTAATATACGCTAAAAATTCAAAATAAATTTTTTTTTTGTAATATATAGAATTAAAACAATGTTTTAGTCGATATTCTGCAGGCGAAGTATAAAAATATTCAGCATTTTTTTTTACAGTTTCAAACCCTTTCATTATAAATTTATTATTATAAATTTATTATTTTGGGAAACAATAGGTTACTTTGATCCATAGCGCAATAATATTTGTTATCATTGAGTCTTACGTATTATATAAGCCTATTACATAAAGATTGACTTTTAAATAAGATCATAAAATATTTTTTTGTTTTCGAATTAAAATTAGAAGTCGTAAAGACAAAACTCATTATGAAAAGCCATTTATCACGCGAAACAATTATTGTACGACTAATTAAGGTATACTTCTCTGGTGCACTAACTTAGCTTGATCCAGCAAATGAAAACATTTGAATACTTGTTGTGAATACATGCAATGATTAACTACGTTAATACTTATTATAATATTAATTTATTCCATTTCAATTAATGTTTATTTAATTTTTATTTATCGCTAATTTAAATTTGAAAAATTTTTAATTTTTTCTTATTATACTTTTGGCAAACGAAGCCTTTAACTTTTCAACAATACAGAATAGAAGACATTTTAAATAAAAATCATACAATATATATATTACAAGTGTTAATCAAAATCCAATCATAGAAATTCGTCATTTAAAATTTAGCGAACGAAGCGAAAAGGGAATTCCCGGCTGAACATTTGATCGTGAACTTGTCGGGAGCGATGGTTCTGCATCAAGGTGAACCTGTACCAGTTCAAGTCGCAAAAAAGGCGGACAAGCGCATCAACCTATCCGGCACGTTTCTGAGTTTGCTCTCTGAAATAGGCTGCTGGTATGTATTGTACAGTGAATCAGTCGCTAAAAGAGAGCGATGGAAGCGTGTAAGGACCTGTTATGAATTTTTGAACGGATTTGCTTGCATTGCGCAACTGTATTTACTGTGGTGTTGCAAGAATTTTGGAGGATGAATGGATTACGATAAGACGATAGTTTCTAGTTTGCTAATTTTTAGCGAGGATGGCGGAAGAAAAGTTTTTTTATAGTTCAATTTTTTTTATAGTTGTCTGGGTTTAGAAGATAATAAATAACTAACAGCCTGAAATATTTCGTGAATTGGAATCTAAAGAAAAATGTAAATTTAAATTCTCCATGCAAAGTAATTTATTAAGCGAATAGTATAATTTGTTACAAATGCTTCTGCGAATTATGCAATTCGATAAAAATTACATGTATAATTTAGAAAACGCACCTAAACTCTTATCGTATACATTTTTATTTGTTAAATAGTTCGTTCTTCGCTGAAAGGCATAAATCACCTCTACAAGTTATAACAAGCGTAAAATAAACTGAAAGTTGTTTGTATAGTTATTATTTATTTCGCATAATAACTCTCAACTCCTAGTAAAAAAATCAAAAGAAATGACTATCTTATCACTAAAAATTTCAGTTTCTCTTTCTTTATTATGAAATAATACAATAAACCAATGATTATAATTAATAGTTATATTATTCAAATCACTACTATATGGTCAATTTCTAATTTATGTGACTTCCCGCTTCAACAGCCCCACGTCTAACACTCAAAAAAACAATACAAGCCTTCCTTCCTCGAAAATAAATAAAAAATAAAAAAAATCCAATCCTCTTGCGCAACTCAAACAATTGTCCACGAAAACAATCACCGATAAAAAAGTGTCGGTATTCATCATGATAACCGGCCAATCAAGTCGAAATGATCGAAGCCGTCGTGTTCGCGTACATCACGCAGCTTTTTGTCGCCCGCCCGTTACGTTGATGCAAAGTGCGGCTGTTGTCTCCCGCTCTAATCACAGTCCTCGCTCCTTTTTTTTTTTTTTCTTCCTGCGGTTAACGAGTATTCGCTGTTTTGGCTCGCGGGCTTATGTCACATCGCTTATCAGCGCGTGACGTAAGGGGGAATATCGGGGATTTCGCGGAGCCGTGCTTTTGGAATTATTACGGGTTGTATTTTTTGTTCGGGTGCCTAGTTTTTAGATAAGCAAATTAGTTGGATGGGTCGTAAATTAGCGTTTAGTTTGATGTATAAATTATTTCCCCGCCAAATTTCGGATGGGTGGCTTCGCGGCGGAGAACGAGATTATTTTTAGAACGCCCGGAAAGGAATGTTTTTTTTTGAGAAACAGCTAAACAAAGGGATTGATTAGTCAGAGTATTATAGTGCGTGACTAATACAAAAATACATTTATAAAAGTGGGTTATTTTGTAGCATTAGATTTTATCTGAAGATACTGAATCATAATGTATAATAAAAGAACGCAGTAATAATACGATTTTTTGCTTAACGGTTTTGCAAGTATAATAATTTTTAAATTTGTCAACGTCCAGAAGCGTTTTAAATTTATAATTGATTTGAAGGCAGCATTCACTTTTGGAGTAAAACAGATTTAGAAAATGTCAAGCGAAATCGTCGGAAGTATAAACGCTTCTGTACTGTTGGATAAGCGGAATTACAAAGACAAACGAATGAGAACGTACGCATGAGCGTGCCTACTTAGCGGTTCTCCTTTTTTAAGGTCAAAAACTTCAAATTTACGGTTTCAGGCTCGTTTCCTTAGGTAAATGCCACGCAACGCACTTTCCTAGCCGGATAATGATATTGTCAAGGAGTGGAGAAAGATTTCTTTTGTTATTCTCTTATACGTTTCGATAATTAATTGAGCGAATACTCAATAATAATACTTTATGGTTGAAAAGTGTGTTTAATTGACATAAAAATACGTGGTTGGTGAAAATTATTGTGAATTCAGCGTTACATTTTTAGTATATCTTACAAATAAAAGTTTAAAAGTGTTTAAAAATCGTGTATTATTAATATTACCTACTTTCTCTTTTTGCTTAGGGAGTTAATCAACTAGTCACAAATCAATCTTCAAAAATAAAAGTGCTTTTAAGGGATATTCGAGCTTGTTTCCGTACAGCTGTTATATAACGTAACCGCTAAATTGCGTATCAAAATTAATGTAATTTCAATTAATATTTATGTCACGACAGAGGCAATCAAGCAAATTGTTATGATTTACTTGCCCAAATGCATTAAGCAAAGTCGTATTCAATGTTTTTTTGCGAGAAAATTTATTTTTACGGTAAGTGACCGATGTAATAGATGTGATTCCAGTTATCCAACTTTCAAACGAGCAAATGCGTGAATTACGAAAAGCAATTGCCATCCGTCTAAGGAAGCATAACAATGCGTCGTAACAAAATTTCACGAAGCTTTTTTCGTAGACCATTAAAATTTAAATCTGCAGGTGGAAGATAAGAAGTTCTGCTTTGAGACCAAATTAGTTGAAATTAGAAATACGTCCACTTTCCCATTTCTCACATTTTGTTCAATTATTTTTCGAAGGAAGAAATTATTTACCACTAATATGCTGTTAGTGCTCTTACAATACTTGAGGCTTCATACACAAAGTAAGCAATTAATCTCGTGTCGAAATTGAAAAGCAGTATTTCAATAGGCGCATCCTGCGTTTCGTTAATCCGCAAAAAAACGCACTTACTCATGCGAAACCGAAAACGATTATCGGCTTTGCGTGATCGGAGAAAAATTATTTTTTTGTCGCGCCTTCAAAAGAGAAAAGATCATCGACTTTTAAAAAAAACTACTATTAACTTTGAATAGAACTTTTTGCGTTTCGAGGAAGGATGCGTTGTTGATCTTTGACAAGTCAAAAGATTTTTTGCGAATGTTAATCGTCTCGCACCTGACGTGCCTTGAATCTTATATAGGTAAATATGGAGTGTCGACACGTGAGTACCTTGAAAACCGTACCTCGTACTCATCTTTTCTCGAAATGTGATTAATGAGTCAATGTGACGAGTCAGCGTTGTGCATTTGGCGTAAAAAAAATTAGGGACTTGATCGGGAAATTAAACTAGAGATTTAACTTCGGATGAAAAAGATGTTATTTATTTATTTATTTATGTATTTATCAACTAATTTAAAAAATTAGTCATGTTTATTCTTCTATTATAATCTAAATTATAAAACTAAATTGTTATCTTAATTACAGCATTTCATTATAACTAAAAAATTGAAAAGATACCGGGATAAATGCTGAATCATTTAAATAATTAGTTTGCATAATAGAAAGATTTTCATCGAATTACACTTAAAATTTAATATTTTTCTCCTCTTTTTTAGATAAGAATATAATATGTAAATTATGAAATTCCTGCACGTAACGAAAAGCTTTGCATAGAATTCTTAAGTAATTTTTGTTTGCTTCAACCAAACTCCAACGCAAAATGATTTTTTATTTCAGTTTAATATAATATAAGAAGTTCAAAAAATCCTATTAGTACAAAATAAGCAACAATCAGCAGAAATCATATTTCGAGAGAGAAATTTCTACTCTCATTTTTGGTATAAATAAATGCACGTTGGAGTCATGAATCGATGCTTTGCAATTTGGGCTAATAGACCAACGCGTATAAATAATGTAACCTAAGCCACGTTTGACGATAAAAAGTTCGGTAACACTTGAACCACTAAACTAAATTAATTAATACATAAATAAATGAGCTTGAAAACCGGCCTACATAATTAATGAGAAACAAGTTAAAACACTGCGTTATTCGAGTTTGAAAATTTAAGAGAAATCCGCAACGCAAACTTCATAAATTAAAATAACTGTTTTAGATCACTAAATCTTTTCCAAAAGTTCCAAGCGTTGCTTATAAATGCTGTGTATTACAACACTTCATTTGACACTCGTGAATAATTTCAAAAGTTCAAAAATCTACTAGAATTTTTCTCCCAATCCCACAACTTAAAGCTCCTACAATAAATAATTACCTCGATCATCCTCAAACTCGAGCCTCCCCGCGTGGCTTCCCAGCCGTGTCTGCCCACAGTAAAATCTATCGCAACGAGCACCGGTCACAAATTTCGCGCTCTCGCATCGTACATCCTCGACTTCCGCGTGCGATTTGTCGCTCACCGCTCGGCGGCGAGTCACAGTCCGTCCGTCCGGGCGCGCGAGTCACTTGGCAATGCAGCCGCGGGTCCGTTCGCCGCTCGCTCGGGCCGGTCAGTTTTGCGGACGCCCGGCGAACTTGACTCCTCTCTCTTTCACTGTCTCTCTCTGTCTGTTTCTCTGTGCCGATGCCTGCCGTCCGGATGAATGACAAGCCCGTCAGCGGAAGATTTTTTAGCCTTCGCTCTTTTTTCGGAGGAAGCACGTATACGCGAGATCTCCGGGAGTGTTGCGCTGCTGCCGATGGCTTAGGAATTCGTCGATCGGGCGATTGAAGGACTGACGGGCGATCGTGATATAATAGCGATCGCGTCAGGTGATAGAGAGTATGGTTTGCGGGAGAAGCGGTAGGAGTGGGCTGGTTTCGGGAAATAATGTTGCTTTTGCAGTTTAAGGTTGCTGAAAAGCGCAATATTTGGTATGAAAAATGTATAAAATTTTGAATTTTATGATTGTTTTACGAGTAATCAAAGTTTTAAAAAAAAAAACCTTAATATTCTTCATATAAAATTTTCATTTTCAATCTTAAAATTAATAATGGGAACCACTTAAATTAAGTCGAAAATTTTTCTAAACGAATAATAACCTTTTAAAGAAAACCCTGCTTGTCTGGTCTAATTAACTCCGTCTATTTTGAAAACGTAATTTACAACCACATAAATCAACAGCTTTAAAATTACACATACCTCGGAAAAGTAGATGTTAACTTAGATTAAAAATATATTTATTTTAATAACTTTTCTTAGTCAATCAGAAGGCGCAAATTCCCAATTTAATATATTTTAATAAGACCGATGCCTTACAATTTTCCGAGATGCAATGTTTTATTTCAAGCTACTACGGATTGCAGGCAAACGGGTTTTGGGATATATGAACCTAATTGGTACCTTCTGTGCTACATTTTTTTACGGCTAACTCTCTTCTAAAATTGTCATACTTCTCTAAATTTAATGGATATTATTCTTCTCGCACTTTAAAGCAATTCCGACACATATAAATTTCGAACATTCTTTAGGATTTAAATATTTTCTAAGGTATTATAAATTATTTAGATTAAATTCAATCAAAAGTCTTACGAATTTTAACTATTCTTTAAAATATTATAAATTATTCAGGTACATAGATTTTATACGAACGCTCTTTTTCAAAATTTTAATTTATTTTTAGATTCGTCGGGTTAATCGAGTAGTTCCCTCATCTCCTTTTACTCACCACGAAAAATCATGCAAAATGAAATGAAAATTATTCTTATTTCTGCTCAACGAACGCCACTTTTTCCCAGTCACTGTTTACATACATCTTTAAAACTGCGATGTTTTTTCTCCCACTTTCTTGAAAGAGCTTGCACTTAAAAATTACCAATTAACTCGTCGGCAATTACTTTCGCACGTTCTCCACTCCGCCCGCACGAACCAATAACATACCATTAAAACCGCGAGCGTCCCTCCCTGCAATTCCGACATCCAAGGAAAAAGGCTCGCCGACGTCCACGCGCTGCAGTTTCCTATTGTCACCAGGCCGGTTCAAGGTCAGCGGCCGAACTGTCGCGAAATCGGCGCGCTCGCGTTTTCAACGCATACAAATCAGCCGGTCGGCGCTCGCGAATTGTAAACGCAGCCTCGCGCGCCCGCGAGGATGTGCGCGTGGAAAGCCGCGCGCCGCGCCGCATAGAGGAACCGGTTTGCAGGGCGAGGAGTAGAGCGAAAATGTAGACGGGACTGGTTCGCCGGAAAAAGTTTTCGGGAGCGAGGATAATGAGGCGGGTGCACCGGGAGTTTTCGTTTTGTCTTTGATGCTCGGGTTTGCGCGGGATTGGGGAAGGGTCTGGTGGCGCGGAGAGTGGAACGAAGGTAATGGACGGTGGTCGTGATGGAGTGTCATTTCTGCCTGTGGATTTTGAAAACTGAAGGGATTTCAGGGCTTTTGAAGATGTTTGAATTCGTATTTATATACTTAATATTTTATGAAGATAAATATTTTTTTTTGACTCTTTTAATTGAAATCACTATACTATTGTGCAAAAGCACTTAAAAATTATGAAATTTGTTACCTATCTAATCTTGTCGGGAATATTGTAATTATATGTTTGAATTAAATTTAGCCAAAATAATGTATTAGTGACACCCCATTATTCAAAACAAAATTTAATTCAATGAATGTAAAACACTTTTAGTATTAAATCATTTTAGGATTTTAATCTTGGCCAAAACTAGATATTTATATATATTGGTATAAGAAATAGTAGTCGCAATTTTAAGATTCTTGTCAATGCGAATCAAATGTGCGAAGGCAATTAGAGACTATAGAATTGCGTTTACCTTTTTGTTGCAAAAAGTGGAAGTAACTTCCTTCATTTGATTGGCACGTGTAAGGTACGAAAAATGTTTGAAACTATTCCGTACCTGAAGTTTGCAAGTCATTGCCTCTTGTAGCTAAATAAAAAGTGTTATAAAATATTGAATCAAAACAAGTGCAATTTCATGCTAGTTGTCTATTAAAGAAAGCGTTATAGCATTCTATTATAATAATTTATTTTTAATAACTATTTGGTGCCTTTTTTATTTTATTGCCTTCATTTAACCGCATTACATAAAATGAAATCATAACTTACTTTTAAATAACTCATAAAGTTACCCGAATGATATCGTAAACAAACATTGTTGTGATTTTGTAAATTATATTTGATTGCATTATGTATTTAGAATTTCTTGAAAATATGAGTCACAAGAGCCTAAAAAAAGGTGAATCGGTTATAAATTTTTAAGTTGTGCTATATAAAAATAAATTGGCTACAAAAAATACAATGCTTTTTTAACATCGGAAGTTGTTTTCATTCTCCAACACATATCTTGTCCCAGTCGATGATTCGCCAATACGAAAACGAAAATAATATCCAACCACGACCCGAAACAAAGAGCTTATCAACAAATCCTGCAAATCGTCTCCTCTCGTTCTCTCTTAAAACGCACCCGCAAGTGTCGCCGTGACATTCGTACAAAGAGCAATTCAGGCGAGCAACGACCCGAGGTGCGTTATAAAACAACACCCCTCCCCCCTGATGGCGACTCCATAAAGGAACTCACGGGGTAATATAGACGCGCAGCGAAGAAAAGAGAGAGGCGCGCACGGGAGGTGCACTGAACTCAAGCCCGAGGAATCAAGTTCAAGGGCGAAGCGCCGCTCTTCGTCTAGACACTTCTGATTGAAGCTACGCGTTGCCTCGAGTCTATATACTTTCGTTTCATGGATTTTGCGAGAAATCATGTGGGCGCGGATTCGATGATTCGAATGAAATGTATGACGCTGGGAATAGTGGCAAAGAGGAAAAGGAGTTTGGTTGTAATGTAAAGAGATCAAGCAGAAAATGATAAGTTTAGTTTTTAGCTTTTACAACGTTATCAAAATCGGCTGTTCACCTTGAAATAAGGAAAGTCTCAGGGAGTGCTTATATTAAGATGCACATTATATCCTTTTTATATTATTTTCGGTTTTACAAAACCTTTTGTTTAATTTTACTGTAAGAAATTTTAAAGAAGTTTCTGAACGTTATTATTTATTTATTTATTTATTTACTTAATTATTTTAATTAAATGTTTGAAATATTATGCGTAAATAATTTAAGAGAAATAATATTTTGAAAGAAAATGGACAACAAGCTAAGGAAGTGGACAGCATTGAGTATAGTAAAGACAGCTGAACTGCTATAATAATAGTCGAAACAAAAATAATGCGACCTTCATTTTCAACCCTTGAAAAAGAATTTTAGCATTTTTAAAATTTAAAATGCCGATATAAAAGATTAAAAGCGGTTTTTTTCCAAATGTGCATTATTGCAAAGTAACTGTGTCATGGCTTCCAGCCTGTTTTTATCTACGCCAAAATAATAACTTCTACTTGTAGAATGTTCTGAATCAGCATGAAAAGACTAATCCAATGCTAAACTTTGTACAGTAGTTGATGAGGACAAAAAAAACTATGACCGGATATAACTGAGGTTATCAAGGTAAGTACATTGACGAGAACTGCTGCACTTAAAAATATGTTACTGTTTCTATAAATTTAATTTTTCAATTCCTTACTACGTTTTAAACTTCTTTGTACTCATTGCGCACAGCTCAGCAGAAATTGAATTTACAATTAATTGTCGTGTTTAACGACAAATATAAAAATAACTACTGCGATTCCAAAATGAAATTTCTCGCGAGGAGAAACGTTTCTCTCGTCAGAAGGGAGTCTGCGCTGAATAATTCATCTCGACGCTCGGTTGTAACTCAACTGCATTAGCATGGAACGCCTCGCCTGCACGACACGTTTGTAAGTTGTAACCGCGTAATTACGCGATGCACGCCCGCTGCTCCTGACGCAGTGGAAGATCCCAGAAGGAAAAGGTATAAGGCATTTGTTGTAAAATTGCTTAACTTTAATGATTTACAGAAGTGCATTTTCAAAGTACAGGGTTGAGTTGTAAATTAGTATTTTTTAATGGTAAATTGCAGAAGTTAAAAATTATTTTGATTTAAAATGAAATAGTATTGTTAATAAATTTAAATACTAAATTTACGAAATTACGTACAATTTCGGAAACAAAAGATTGACTCTCCGGTGATTATTATCTTGACGTTTTATTTAACCTTTGCGCTTTTGAGTAATACTTATTTTTATTGTTGTTCTACATAATTTCCCTATAAAAAAATCTGCATTTAATTCCACGTTGATGTGTAGTGAAAAATTAAATTTACACCAGGATATAGAAATGAGAAGTTTTTAAGATAATATTGCAAGCTTTTTAAAAATTTCGGCTACAAGAAAGTCTCACAAAAAACATCGTCCTTTCTCTCATAAAAGCTTACCCAATATAATAAAAAAAGCAAAACCGCCCGCAACCTCTTCCAAAATCCAGATTTTTAAGTCGTTCGTCTTACTGACACTACGCCTTTTAGTACCGCAGCATCCCGCACGGGCAGTCGCTGATTACTCAACCAGTGCAATCAAAACTTTTCGCGGACGGAGTTAAGTTCGCTTTCTAGGAAGTCATCGATCAGCGCTGCTTGCAGACGCGTCTCTTCCGGATCAATCAGGCAGTTCTCTGTCGTTTCTTGTCTTCTTGTTTGCACCGAGGCGCAATTTTTACTAGTCCGACGTGTGGATTGATGGCGGGCGACAAAGTTAAGCGCTTTCGGAACTGAATTAGCGAGTGACGCTTTCGGTTTCGCGCTTAATTTTTCATTTGGACTTGGTTTTCATCGGCGTTAACAGTTTTATTGAAATCCGTCGCTAATTGACTAAATGGTTTTTAGGGTAATCAATTACTGTCTATCGTCGTACAAAGCAAACGAGATTTGATTTAACAATTTTCTATATTTCTTATTCATTACGTATATAATAAATACAAAAGTGCGCCTTGCTTTATGTTACACGGAAATAATCTTTTCGATCCTGCACTTCACAATTAATGCTATTATTATTACATCCTACGTATACTTTCCTTTAACCTGCGCCAAAAAATCAATTACCATTCGCATACCACTCTTTGGTAAAACTCTGAAAAAAAGAACGTTAAAAACTCTAAGCACTAGACAGTCCAGACGATCGTTACCACCAACTATCTTACCTATTTATCGCGTCTAAATAAAGAAGCGATCGGGGGATCGAGATCTCCTCGTAGTTCCTCTGAATTGCGCGTATCACTTCTCCCGCGGCGTATTGGGGCGAAACTGCGTTAAATAAATATGGGAACCTACATTCGTTCAAATACATTCTTTTACAAAAAAAGTCGAGCCACACCGGTCGAAAAAGTCGTCGTTACCGGTAGTGGGGATTGAGCGCGAGTCCGGTGTCGACGTAAAACGGGTAAACGGTCGTGAAGTTGATCGGGACCTCTTTTCTCGTTAATCTGAGCTCCTCTATCAGTCCCTCCATTAATCCTGCAACGCGATTGACAGTGTAGAAAATTAGCGGAAAGGCGTAGCGATGAAAAAACGAAGGAATATCGAAACCTCTGAGTGCGAATTTGGACGAGCAATACGGGACTTTGTGCACGACGCCGTAAAAGCCGCACATGCTGCACATGCAGACGATGTGTCCCTTCTTGTTTTGTAACATGGACGGTAAAAATGCCTGTATCGTCTGAAATGCAAAGGGGATGAGACTCTGGCTCGGTAACGATCGTATAAGTAATGCAAATTTACCCAAAATTGTGATAAAACGTTGACGTCGAACATTTGCTGTATGTCTTCGTCGCTGCACTCGAGGAATGGTCTGTGCACCAGCATGGCTGCGTTGTTGATTAAAATACTGACCTCCGGTATACCCGCCTTTCTCATCAGTCGTACAGCTTCTCGTACCTCGATTCTTTTCGAGACGTCCACCACGAAGCCGTGGGCCTGTTAAAATGGCGAATTAGTGAAAAAAAAAACAAATTTTATTAAAAAATAATCGACTCAATTTTTTTTTTTATTACCGGTAGAGTTCTCGAAAAATTATCCAATAAATAAGAAATAAAACAACCTTCTATGTTCATTATTTAAAAAATAAAGCTTTTTAAAAGTGCCTTGCAAAATCGTATTCGAGCATACCTCGCCACCTTCTTTGGAAATGATACTCATCGTTGAACGATTGGCTGTCACGTCTTTATCCCAGCAGACGACGACGCAGCCGAGAGTCGCTAATTGCAACGCCAACTCGCGTCCGATCCCATTCCCAGCACCTGTAATCTGCGACGATTTTTAAAAAAATGTTTAATATTTCCATTTTAAGTGGCATCGATGTATTAGATTTGCGTGTAATGAACTTTAAATACCAAGTAGGCTGAAAATTTTACTATCCTCTTTCGATTCAATTGGCATTAATGAATTATTAATCAAACGTAATAAGTAAGGAAACTACTTTATACAAAATCTAGAGGAAGCTTAATAATTTTCATATCATCTTTCTTAATTAACCCGCAAATTCAACGAACAAATAAAAACAGCAGAGAAACAACCTAACATCCACTTAGCCCCACCTCGAGGTACTAACCAAAACAGTCTCTCCCAGCAAATTCTTCCTCGACGGCGGGAAAACGAGCCTGACGGAGGCGACCAGAATGGTGATCGAGATCTTGGCGGAGAGCAGCAGCAGGTCCCGGAAGAGTCGCGGCAGCGGGGCGAACGCCGCGAGCAGCTTCTTGGACAAGCCGCGGCGACGGCCGCCACCGCCGCCGGGAGGCTTGTCGCCGGCCTGCGGCGTCGATATCACCATCACCGCCGGGCTCGGGATCGTCTGGGATTCGGACTCTCGCTTGCCAGCTTGCCGCTGCAGCTCCGGCCAGTAGCGCATAGGTTAAGGGGTCTGCGGGAACGGGTCTCTCGCGTCGGACGACATACGACGATCGGAGCGTTTGTGTAGGTATATTTATGTCGGCCTGCGTGCTTTTTAGGGGAGAGTGGTCTTCTTTGCAACGTTTGAGGTTTGCAAGATTGAATAGGTTTGAGCTTGTTTTTTAAGCGATTCGCAGATAAAAACAAATTTATAAAATGGCAATTCGATAAATCCATTTATTAATCTTAATATATAGATAATTTTATGAAGTTACTTATAATTAATTGGTAAGAAGTTTTTAGTACTACATGACGCTAAGGAACGAGGTATAAAATTTTTTGTATTCTTGTCAATTATTTCAATGGTTCATAAGAGATGAAAACTTTATTAAACATTTAATTGAATATATACTTGACAAAAACGCATAAGAATGAAAATTAACTCGTGATAGGTCATTAAAATTCTACTTTAATCTGCACGATGTCATGGTTTATATATGGTTTATATTAGTTCCTTATAAATGTAAGAAATGTTGTGCGAATAAAATGTTATAAAATTATTATATTTATAAGAATTAATGTTGTACGTCTCTGTGGACTACGAAGATTTATTTTAAAGTAACAGAATTAGTATTTTTTCTAAATCATCTCTGCCTAAGCGTTTATTCAAAGAGCGCTTAAAAAAGGGCCAGACAGACGCCACGTTTGACATGTTTACAACTTCCCTTTCGGCCATAAGACCCAGGTCAAGTTTCCAGATCGTTCGATTGTTCGTTAGAAAATAATCTTTAAGAGAATAATTATAAGATTAAATTAGGTTTTAATTTAAAAAAAAAAAAAATTTATAATTCGATGTCTTCTGTCCTAAGATAAGTTCAATCCCTTTTGCATGACTATAAAAATCCGTAAGCGATCGAATCAAGAGATCTTAAAAAACTTTGCCGATTCTTGGTGATAAGAAGGAGTACAACGTTACCTACGAACGGTATAAACTCCAATTTGTTCTGGATAAATAGTATCCGATCGTTAATATAGCAGGGAGTATATTTACGCAAGATTAGTACCTGCAAATGATATGCACAATGCATTTAATAATCGGCATAGGATTTGATTTTGATATTACCTGATAATGAATTCGTAGTTTAGTTCTCAAATTACTTTTCTACATTTTGTTGCATTTACTCAATCGTCTTATTCATAACTTACTA
This sequence comes from Ormyrus labotus, assembly GCA_035582975.1. NCBI lineage: Eukaryota > Metazoa > Arthropoda > Insecta > Hymenoptera > Ormyridae > Ormyrus > Ormyrus labotus. The sequence goes on from JAWWEO010005465.1 coordinate 16,223, forward strand.
ATATTATTTTATTGTTAAAATTTGTAGCGAACAAATTAGTATGCAATTCTAGATACCTACACCGAATATTATTCAACGACATTTAGTTATGAATTATTTGACTTACTATATGCCTAGGGCATATGAATTACGAGGTTGTTCCTGAACGATTAATATGTACAGGTTTATGTGTCGTTAAATGTAAATGCAAAATGAAAGATGCAAGATTCCATAATGTCAATAAAACATTCATCACGTTTGCGGAGCAACGTAAATATACATAACTTTAAAAATTTAAGCTATTTGTCAATGTATTTCCTTATTCCGTCTGCGCTTAATGACAAAAGTTATCTCGTCCTGAAATAAACGTGTTTCTCATATTCTAAATTTGTATTGATTCGCATAAGGACGGATGGCAAAATTTATGCGTTTATTTGGCATGATAAATGGTATAAATGTTTACCCTGAACTGTTTATTAATTGAGTAACTACTTTAGCAATTGATGCTATAGAAATAAGTTTTCAGTGTTGTTTTACTTTTTCCAAATGTACATTTGAAATAAGCTAAATGGTTCGAGTTTACGTTAGTATGGTTTTATACTTAAAATCATCTTAAGACTTCATCATAATAATGCCTATAGTGACAGACATTGGGCAAATACGTACATTTATGTTAATATTTTTCTTTTATTCCATTTTTCAGCATGAAAAATAACATGTAATATTTTTATTAACGTACCCAGGGACAATAAGTGAATTTGCGCGCATATTTTTGCAAGAATTCGGATCCTACGCGAAACAAGCGGAAGAATCGAAAAATCGAAGGCCTTGAGCTGACTTTCACGTCGGACAAATGGGCTTCGCACACGCGGCCTTGTTCTTGTACTCATCGCGTTAAGAAAAAAAGTTAATTCTATGCATCGGGAAGGTGTTTGTACTTTTAATTGATTAAATTACACGTGTTATTATTCGGATTCCGGACAAAATTTAAAAAATGATTAGTTTTAAAACAATTAATTGTTTGGCATTTATTTTTTGTGGAAACAAAAAATTGACTCGTTTATTATGTGGAAGCGTTTCTTTTCAATAATTTATTTCAAGGATTTCCATATTCACATAAAAATGATGCTCATCAACTGATTCTTTAAAAGGCATCACCTTTTATTATCATTTTCGTTTTTTAATTGAAAAGCATTGTTTTTAGAAAAGAATGATGCAATTGCACGTTTCCGAATTCTCAACAAACTTTTTTTTCAACAAATATTTTGGCTTATACGAGGATTAGACCAGTCTTCAATTTTTTTTTATTATTTTAAGTTCGCAATTTCCTGACCGAGTTCTCCTTAATTCTGGTAAATCATATTCTTCTCTTATTGTTAGAAGAAAAACTTCTATCTTTGGGTGTACTAATAGGAACGCGTGGTTTCTCATTTCAATAGCATATATCATTCTTTCGTCAACGATTACAGCAAGCAGCTGAAACAATGGCTTGAGGTTGATTGAAATACAATATTGATCATTGACTATTATTATTAGACTTATTTTATATACCATACGTTAGCATTAAAAATTAAAATAATTTCTTCATGATAAAATTCTTACAACAGCTGAAATTCAAGTTTTATTAAAATATTTATGATTATGAACAAATTATTTTAAACGTTAAAACGTTTTTTGGTCCAAGTATTTAAGCTATTTAAGCATTTCTTAAATATTTTATTGAATAACGAAACCTGAAATTAAAAATAAAAGGAAGAAAGAAGACAAAGATGGTGCCCAAATAAAATTTGAAGAAAAATCTGGTAAACGCTGTGATTTTACGACTCGAAGTAGGTCAAGCGTAAATTTGTATAAATTAACTTTGCAATAATATCTCTTTTTTCGCGAACGGAAAATCGTGAATTAAACGAAAGTCCTCAATGGAATTGGCCTTTTTTTTTCTCACTCCGTCACTTTAAAAAAGAGTTATTTTTGCGCTTTCGTAACAGTGCTTTCGTATCAACGTCAAAGGTCGCGTGCATGAACCTTCTTACTTTTGATCTCGATATTGTATTAACGCGACAATCGAAGGAATCTCCACTCTCTTACTGACCCTCGAAGTTTTCAGCGCAAAATGATTCTATATCGCAAGGAGAGAAAGGAGAATTCCAGTTTTCAGTGCACTATTTTCACTGAAAAACTTTTAAATAAGTCCATTTTGTGAAACATTAATTCTTTAAGATGTAATAAAAGACATTTTATTTTTATAAATACTATTATGTATAGATATGTAAGGATAAATTGTTGTATAATAATGGAATAGTGACATATGCCATTATTATATCTTTAAGACGAATTAGAAACTGAATTCGAAAACTCAACAAGTAGGACAGAAAATTAACTCGATTGTATCTAAAATATTGATTGAAAATAAGTTTTTTAAATTTTATGATTTTTCAAAGACAGGTACTTTTATAACGTGACATGTATGCATGTAACAAACGCGAATGTTGCGCAATAATTCCTTTTGGTATAATGAGAAAGCAACTCCACAAGTTTTTGTTTCTTTTGCAGAGTTACGGATCTAATCGCTGTTTGTTTTAAATCCATAAAAAAAAAATTTTACTTTTTAACAAAATAAAAGTGGAATAATTGTAATTTCCTCAAACATATAAATTACGATAAATGAAGAGCGGAAAAATTAAAAATTGTATAGAAAAATGATATCTAAAAATCACTTGGATCTCTTGAATCGTTCCGTTTGATAAATTTGCACAATTTAATCGAATCCAGTAAAAATCATAGAAAAATCTTTGATTGATTCTCTGTGATTTACTGCAGGAAGGAATTGCCGATCGGAGAAAGAAAACAAGAAAATGAATTACGTGATAGAACTAGTTTCAAAGTACACAGACTGCTTGGAAGACGTTATGGTACTTCAGAATTACATTTCCTGCTAAAATAAAAAACTATAAATTTCACTTATTTTTAAACAAACATTGTAATATCTTATGTCGCAGAAGCAGCCTTTTCAATTTTTAATAAAAAAAGTTACTTAATGTCTCATTCCTCTTTCGGGTATTAGCAACAGAATTAATTATAGTCAATGCATTTTTTCAGTAGGTGTTTGAAATATCCTTCTTTGAATAAAATCAACCGTCATTCTAGCCGCAGTGTAGTATCAATTTTGAAGTACTGAGACTTACATTAAACAAACAACATTGCCCAGGAAAAACGCGGGCATTCCCACAGGAAATGCTTTTATAAATTGCTTCTTCCTTCTTCGAGCCGTAACAAACCAGTTTTCTTTTTCTGAAATCAACAAATCGAGCGATTGCACTCGTTCAAGCGCCGCACTCTACTTACTTGAGTGGCGACGACTGAAATGATGTAGAACTTGGATAGTGGATCGTTTATGATTAACATACTCCAGTAAACCGTATATATGCGTAATTATTTCAGTTTATTAATGTTTTAATTTAGCATAAATCGTAAATAATTAAATACTGACGTAAAAAAAGAACTCGCCTCGATAATAAAAAACTGATAAAGATCACAGTCGCCCAGTGACCCCAACATAAATATTTTATTATCAGCAAATAAGTTAATATTTATCAAAAATCACACGGACAAATGGTATACAATCGATTACCGATCGCTTGTTCGATTTCGGCAACGCGAAAATACACCCGTTCGCGCTCGGCCAGAAACGACTCTTGCCGAATTTCCCGTTCCAATTGAGATCCTTTCGTATTCATGCAAATGTCATTGAGTAATACGCCTCCGGCGCGCGCTGCGCAATCGAGGGCGCCAACCTAACGCCTAATCAGTGTCGCGGAACTCCTGTAACGCGCGAAAAGAATCGCATCTGTTGTTCGTTCTCGTTATCGGGTAAGGTTCGGTTGGGAAAATGAATTTCAATCATATTTTTCATCGACGAATCTCATAGCCTGGTAAAGAATTACCAGGTTAATATTCTTACGTTGGAGATTTTTTTTTCTTTTTAGACCTTTTTATGATTCGTTCATTCATTTTTAATACTTTAATTTAAACATGTTTATAAAAATTCATCATTAAAACAATGCTTGTAAAATTGGACTGAACTGATTTTAATTACTGTTTTTAAGATTTATCCATATATAAATGTAAGCCCTGATAGTACATTGTGCAACGAGGGGAGAAAATGAGCTATTTCTAGCGAGGGTGAGGTATTCAGCACGAGTCGGAGAAATAGCTTTTTTCCCCGTTTTACACACCGTGTTTTTGTCAACGAGGGTATGAAAAGCTCTCATTTGGTGTTAGAAAGTTGGATAGATGATCGTGCATTTCAAATCGTGCCCAGAAATAGTAAGCAATAGTTTAAAACAGAAAAAAAATTAAAAAAAATTTTTTTTTTTTTGAAATTTTAAAAATCAAAAAAATGACTTTTCCGGTAAGCGCCGTTGTAAGCGACGAAAAGGGACTTAATTCCCTGCTTTCAAGTGGGGAATAAAGTGGAGCGCTGTGACAAAACATTTTCTAAAACGTTTATTGAAATGCTCGATTTTCTACGCCACTTTCTAGCGTGAAATGAGGGCTATTTCATGCCTGAGTTGGGAACAAAATATTAAAATACTAGTTTATATAATGATGTAATCAATGAATAATCATTTATAGGAATTTGAAACGATCCAGTTAAAGTCATTTAATGTCTAATTTAAGATCGAAAATACGTTCGAACTCAAAATGAAAATTATAAAAAATTAGTGCGTTTCACAATTTTCCTAATTCATCACTCCCAATATTTTACCGCTGAAAACTCGAAAACGCTTCTCGTCCGTTGCGTCAGAGCGCAAAGGCGTTCACCCCGCAAATTGTCAAACGCAATTTTCCCTTAATTTTTACGCGAAAAAAAAATTTCCCAATCGAAAAGCCGCGCGCCGGAGAGTGCCGCATTATAGCATCGACATCGCAACCAGCGCACTGGGACAGAGAGACTCTCTGATCCTTAAACAGGAAGCGGTTAGATGCAATTTGTTCGCGGCGGTTATTATCCAACAATGGGGCGCCATCGCTCCACTGTTGCCGCTAAATAGGCGGCGGCGCCGAAACCGTTACGCGATGCCGGAATTTTTCGATTTACCGCCGATAACCGAATGGACCTCCTGGAAAAAAAGAAGTGTGCGATGCTTACCTAAAGATGCCTTTTTACTTTTAACGATGCGCCGTGAAGTCGGTGTTGCAACATTTATATACCCCTATAACGTTCAGTGAACTCGCGGAGTTTGAAGAAATGTAACTTGAAGTAAATATAAAATGTACAGGGAATAAAGTGCCTCGTGAGAACGACGGGAGAACGAGGAGTACGTGGACTTTGGGCTTTGGATTTGAGAAATCAGACATTTCCTCGTCGGTTGAATGAAGGAATCCTCGTTAAACGCGGATTTTTTTCTTCAACGTATGGCATTACGAGATTTTCGTGGAAAACCTTTAGTGGATATAAAAGAAGTAATTTCAACTCGGAAGAGGTACCAGGTAAAGGGTACGATGCTCGATGCTGCATTATCTTTTGGTAAAAGCTTCACATTTTCCGCGTTCTTAATTGTCAGGTAGCGATTTTTAGTTGCTATACTTAAATTTGTTATAGTCAAAATAAAGTTACTAATTAACTAGTTTTTAATCGTACTAAATCACGATATCGACGTAAAAACTACTGCTAGTTCATTGGCACTTAGTTTCCTCTTAGTTAATTTATTCTTTCATTACATTAATTATGTAAAATTAAAAAATAATAATTACTATCAAAATTATTTATTATGAACATTATGAAAAATGTATGACGTAGGAAGAAAACGGCTATAACTCCAGTATCTTATACTAAGGCCAACGTATACCTTCAGGAAATAAAAAATGAATCAACGAATGATAGCTGCAGACGACATTTTTTAGAAGTGCGTTTCTGAAAAGCTGCATGTTATTAATCTCTTGTTACAAAAGCCTTTTTCGCATTTACTATAATTAAAATAATTTTCTGCAAATTATTCAAAACAAAGCAAGTAATTGAATTAATTATACATTGATTAAGTGTTCATTAAAAACTTAAATATGCCGCTTTAACGAGTTTTGGTAAACGCGTTGATCACAATCACAAGAACTATTTAAAACAAAATCGAAATATAAATCAGCAGCTTCATTATATTGTCAATAATTACGTTTTACGTTCGAGCATACCGTAAATATTTGTTAAATTGAAAAACATTGTAAAGTAAGAACAGATGGCTTAAAATTGCGAAAATTATCGAAATTCAAAAGCTGATGCAAGATAAACGTAAAATATTTATTTTTTGAAAATCAATATATCTCGTTTATCAATTGCACGAGCCAATATTCGAACGATGCGCATTGTTTATTGTCAACTGGGTAATTCTGTTTACAGTGACTGAACCTACTTTTCGAATTTTACGTGTATTTTAAATTAAACGGGATACTTATCCTGCACAGACGTTCTAATACGTCGCGCATCGAGAAATTTGTTTACGTCGGAATTGTAAAAGCTCATAAGATGGCAGATTACGAGGGTTTTGGGGCTTCAAGAGTCTCGCAATGTTTTCAATTGATTTGTTCAATGACGGCGAAAAGTTAAGCGGAGGAAAGATACGCAAAAATTTGAGATAAGAAATCTAACGAACGCGTGAACTTACAATGTTTGTAATATAGGTAAGAGGGGCAGGTAAACAGCTGTGATTGCTTTGCAGCATCTGCGTCGTATTAACGTACTCTGGTTACAGCTTCACGTCCTCGAATGATTTATTAAACACTAATTTCGATAATAAGTACAGTGTGACGAAGATAATTTTATTTCTATTTTAGGGAATATTAACTCATTCGGAGAATTTTCTAAATTTTCTGTTTTAGGTATTTATATTATTTCTGTATGTTCTTTTTTTATTAGAAATGGAAGTTATGCAAGTATTGCCTTATAATTTATATTATTACATGATTCGTTAAAAAATTTTTCGTACGTTTAATTACTGTAGTTTCGTTATAAATTATTATATATGCAATTGTATATCTTAATTTCTTATTTTTAAAAAAAGCAACAAATCATTTTATCATAAAATTTTAGTTTAGATCTAGATATATCTTTCTTTCTATTATATTTGATGAAAATGATACTGAAAGTAAACGAGACTTAAGTTTACGTGATTATACATCGTACACGTTTTTCGCACAGATTTTTTGCAACTATTTAATCTCCAAATTAATTCTTTTGTACAATACTTTAGCCTCTTGAAATAGGCACAATATTTAAGTCACTCCAAAGGAGCATTAATTCCTTTTCGCAGCGTTAACAACTGTTGCCGCGCCGATGCAGAGTCACCTAAAAACTCCGGCTGTGTACACTCGCGGAAATTCCCAGCGAAATTCTCGCCTCGAAGAAAACAATAAACACCGTGCCAGCGTTTTCTCGAGCATTTCTAGATCGTCCTGCGAGCGCGCTCGTGCCAGCGGACGGGAGAAAGTTTCCACTTATTATCTCCCTCTTCCTCCGCGCTCGAGTTTTGTCGCCCGGCTCGTTCGAAAACGGACGTTGCTCACCGTCTCTCTTTACCCCGGATAATGATCTCTGGTGGTTTCGCAGATTTTGCGAGTATATATACGTTGGTTTGGCGGACGAGACGATTTCGGTTGGGAAACGCGGGGAGTCGAGCGCGCCGCGACGATTAAATGGAGTAACGATGAGAAATCCGCGCGAGCGGATTCGCGGGGTCGACGACTTGGATCTTCCAGTTTTTTCGACGGAGCAGCTATAGTGTGGCGGCGGCACTAAAGACGTCCTGACCCCGATTGTAGAGCGTCTGGAATCTTGTTCTACTTTGCTGGAGATCGGAGGCTAAGAAACCGATGTTCTCGGCGTGCAGTTTTCAAAAAAGTGAATTTTCTTCTTATTTTCGTCTGGATTATCGTTGCTAAATATTGTTATCGTTGTTGTGAAGTGAAAATAATTTAAAGTAAACTAAACCTATTTATAATATCGAATTGCAGAGATAATTGGGGATCCAAATCGAAATTAAAAAATTTGTATAAAATTTGAGTACATTTTTAATTAAATTTTATAATATTGTTCAATGGGATTAGCTGAAAGTAATATACTTTAAAAATGTACTTTGACTTAAGTGTCTCTAAGTATCTTTAAACATGAGGAACGATTCTATTCACTGTTAATAATGTCAAAAGAATTACATACGCTTATTGCTTTTCAACTAATGAGATAGTTCAACATATTCATTATCATTGAAATAATTTTTTGCATAACCAGAAATGTCTAAAAAGAGATTTTTGTTAAAAAATTCTTTTATAATTAAATTAAATTATAAATATAATTAAATTTATAATTTTATAGTTAAAAAAATGATCTTTTGATGGCAAAGTCGAAATAAAATTTAAATTTTTGAGAATATTTTTTGAGACCTTTTAATAATATCGGAACCTAGTCTTTCCATTGCTACGACATTATTATTTTGACACCACAATGGAAAGTCACTTTGCCTTCGTTTTTAAAAATTTAAGTCTTTAAAAACTATTATCAAGAACTGAAATTTCATTTTAACTAAGATGAAACGTTTTATAAAATTTGATAGAACATGTTTGTAACATAGATCTTTAAATTCTGTTTTCAATATTTTAATGCTACCTTTTTTCACATACTAAGATTTGCGATAATGAAAAATATTGTGACTTGTACTGTAACTGTAACTGTTGTATTGATTAATTTTTCGCAATTGTTTGTACAAACGATATTTTCTAACGAATCATATCTCAAGACAAAAAGGCTACTTTACATCTGCAGCATAATTGAAGGTTTGACAGATGCAGCAAATGTAAAAGTAAAGTAGAATTTTCCCAAGAAAAATTATATCGATGTGATGTATATAAGCACTTTTTCTTACAATTTGTATACATATTTTTTTTAAAATTTCGTTTCCTATTTCTTAATTATTTTTTGCTGAAATTTATACATAATAGACTCTAAATATCACTCAAATATCTCTATTGTACGAGGAAAAAATAAGAAATGTTTTTGCCTTGAAAGCAATTAATAGAAGCAAAAAAAGAAGATCTCTTAACCGCTCTCCAACGATTCAAGTTTTCAAAGACGTGACTGAAAAACTTGCCAAAATACACAAGCATTCAAATAAATCGTTCCTTCGAAGCATGCATACTTACAAGCAGAATGGATAACAGCAATAGCCGCTGCACATGTCATGCGGATTCGTGCTTCATAAGTCAGCGGGGAGAATAACTAGTTTTAGCCGCGGCATATTCGAATATGCTAGCAGTCGCTTCTGGCCTCATAGCGACTGAAAAGCAAGAAGAGTGGAGGGCCTCTCTGCCCCCCCAGTACGTATACTTATAGAGGTGAGCGCGTTACGGACCGATCCAGTCTCACGTCTCCAGCGCGACGATTCGATTGCAAAAGTGCTTTGCAAATCAAGCCCGCTTCGTTTATTTTTGATTGCCCGTTTAACTTCTTTCTGCGCCTTTTTCGAGTGAATTAAAGCGTTATTAGTGATATTTCGGCAGTGACAACCGGCGACTTTTGGTAGATTAACAAAGTGCATTGAATAAGAATTTCGTATGTTCCTCGAAAAGTGAATGAGTATCATTTGCTTTTTTTTTTAAAAAGGAACTGATAACTAATTAAGTGGACTGAAACGATAGAGGTACGTTACTTGTTGATTCATTATTTCAAAGATAAGTTCCAAAAAATGATTAAGAAGGTATGGAGTCTAGTTTATTGCCGGTGTAAGGAATAAATTCATTGCCACTGTCACAAATCTTGAATGACGTATCTTTATTTCATTCTGATTTAAGTCTTTAATATCTAGTTTGATCAAAATTCTTATGAAATTAAGTTATCTTTAAACTTACGTTTATTTGTTATTATACATAAAACTATATCCTACTTTATAACTAAAGGAAAAGGTGGAAAACTTTTTAACCGTGAATTTTAAGCAACAGTTTTAACTTTTAATTAATAAAAAGTTGAATTAATAAAAAGGTAAATTAATAAAAAATATTTGTGTACTTTGAACTGTTATGATTCATTAAATAATCATTCTGATTTTAATTCATTTATTTATTTATATTCAGTACCTAAAATAATCGTTTTAAAAATCTTTATTAAATTACAATTTTAAATTAGTCGTCTTTTTTAGTCATCTGTTTTTCTAGGCTACCAATTTTAATATACTTTCTTTACATATGATTAAATTATCTCAGCGTTAAAATTACTATACCTAATAGTTTAAAAAATATACCAGATAAAATCAAATGTAATTTTTTGACTCATATCAATAATTAACTATTTTTTAGCAATGATTTTCATAAAAATTTAAAAAATACTGTATTTATGTCACTGACCGCTTTGTTTTAATCGCAATTATAAGTATTTTATAATGTTACCTATTATGTAAACAATTAAATTTAAGTTCAACATAAATATTCCAAAAGTAAATTCAAAATATGTTTGTATCAAGATTTTTAAAACAAATTATAAGCTTATATTATTCATCTAATCAAATAATTAAATTCTTCATTGATTAAATTTTAATAAGTAAATACAGTACTTAATTACAATTCTTACCACATACTTTGTCGCACAACTGACGTGTTAATCTTAAAATAGATAAGGAAAAGAAATGAAATAGTACAGTAAAAAATGTATTGGAATGTATTTACATAATATTTTACAAATGTTCCTTGTCAAATTTTTACTTTTTTATGTTGCATTTTATTTTTACTTCTTCTAAACATTCTGCAAGCAAAAAATAAAACTCTGACCTTCCTGGCTATTAAGTTCAATAATTCTAATAGATCTTCAATGCAATGTACATTGAAAAAACATTTTTTAACATTTATAATAAAAAAATTAAAAAACTACTATTAATTTTAAGATGAATCAACAATAATAAGAAACAAAAAATTATAAGTAAATAATTACAAAGTATTCAATTATAAAGTATTTCCTAATTATTTGACTATCAAAAAAATTGCGTTTTTTATTTTATACTAAATTCTTTTCGATTTACAAGCGCAGAGAAGAAAGTAAAAATTGTTCATTGACTTACTTCCAGAAGTGGTTAGAAGAGATAATAAATGAGGAGAGGAAATAAAAATATCAATGAAACATTTACCTAGAATGATAAAATAAAATAATTATTTAATCAAACACTCGTAGCAGCTGGTCGCAAAATGGAGCAAGGTGGTGGTATCTCGATAATATCTTCGCCAAGTGTGATGGATAATAACGTCGGGAAAGTTAAAAGCAATGGCCTAACTATCACTGCCAACAGATTCATGAACGTGAAAGAAAAGCTGCGAGCAACATGTAAGTAATGATTGCGCAAATATTTGTTATATTTTCTTATTGATCTGTTGCCGCAAATCAGGCCTTTTGACACCAATCAGCAATAAATTAACGACAATGCATCTATTACTGGAGTTACTACAATGATGTACACTTCTACTTTTTATTTTACTTCAAAATTATGTCTCGTATACAATAAATAATCAAAAAAACTTGAGCGAATGTTAAATTAAGAAGTAAAATTGGTACTTTTAGCGGAAAAAATTGTTTTTTCATATTTCTAAAAATCATAATGTAAGTTTTCTTTATAAATATTGAAAATTGAATCACTAATAATAATAATAATAATACTAATTCCTTTAATTTAAAATAATTTATGTTGTTTTGGTTTGTATAGCTGAAACTAAGAAAGATAATTATAATAATTGAATTAATAATAATTGAATAATTGAATTAATTGTATAATTGAATTCATTGAATAAACGTAATCTTTTAATTTATCCATAATTTAATTTGTTCAAATCTATAATAACAAATTATATAATCATCTTTTAAAGAATAATATTAAGTTTTCAAGTTTCATGCAAGACCCAAAAATTCTCGGTTGAATTTGGAAAATATCCTAGTAGGTTAGTTATAGAAATTTATTCCGACCAGCGTTTTCCCAGTCTTTCCGACGTTCCAGTTGTTTCACTGGAACAAGAAAGTGTGCAGACTTGGCCAACGACTCAGCGCACCTTCTCTCTGCTTTACTTATTATTTGAAATTACGATCCGGCGAGTTGCTGGATGCTAAAAAGCGTAACTATTCTCCACGCGCGTTTTAATGAGATTAGTACTCGAGCAATTAGAGGGTGGTCGAGCATCGGTACTGTCGCTCTTGTGAGAAATCGAGCGGAAAATGACGGGGGTCCTGCGGTTTACTGCTGGTAAGCCTTGTTTGTAGTAATTGAAAAAAGGTTTAATTTGAATCTAATTTAAAGGTAAACATTCCCTTGAAAAAACCAAGCAGATTTACTTATGATTTTCTTGCCAAATAACCTTTTAATTATTTTATTTGATTGAAATTTCTTAAGTATTACTTAATAGCATTAATAGCATCAGAAAGATTATTACAAATTCTTTTCCTTTGAATAAATTACTCTTGAAAATTATATGTTTTATATATGATATTTATAATGGATAGCAATAAATCAATGTCAATTAGCCTAAGAATTCAAATCTTTTTAAAAAAATTCTTTACTGACATTACTTTCGAAGAAAATATATTTAATTTTGCAGTTCATTTAAAGAAATTTAAAAGTGAGGTCATCGTTCGTCGCCCTTGCATTCATAAAAAAACGTAATTAAAAGAAGCATAAAAAACATAATTAATTCATCATTATGTTATTTAATTTAAGTCGTGCATATAAACGTTTTCTAAATGAAAATAATTTAAATGACTAATAGTGAGTAACCATAAAATTGATCGTTTATTTTAAAACAAAAGGCACATAAGGCACTGTCGGATGCAGTGGCCTATTGCAAAATATTGAGAAGCAATTAATGTTGGCATTCGTTCGTTGCGTAAGAACTGTTTTTCGTTTCTTCTTTAAAAACAGTAGTTTAATGTGTCATCCAAAATGACTAGTATAACATATGATTTCTTTTACATCAAAAATTTGTTTTCATTTTTTTTAATTGGTTTTATTGTCTTGTATTGTGTGTCTATTGTTTCTAGTAGTTTGATTGTCAAGGCGAATTTTTCAAATCCTTTATTTACTTTAAAATTGTTTTACTTTTTGTTATGCTCGTCAGTGAATATTTTTAAGAAACTAATAATTAAAAAAATAATAATTTAATTAGTCATTCGTACTTAATTCAACTATATTTTTTAAATTAGTTATGCGATAATCAAGAAAACATTGTTTTAACAATTATTCTTTATTTCGGCGAGTGGTAATGTTAACATCACCTTAAATTGCCCTGAAGATGATTACTAATTCAAATATTATCAAAGAATTGTTTGAAAAATAAATATTTTGACAGCTGATGTAGACAGACAGTAGCAGCATTTTTTTTTTTTTTTACCAATATCTCAGCTGTTAGCAGAATCAAATGACAGCCTTTATTATTCATTATTTCATTAAACATTTCTTTTTAAAATTTTCTTTAATTATTTGACTTAATTAAAAAAAAATCTTCATAAAAATGAATAATTTTATCTACTACTTTCATGGAAAGTTAATTAAAAGTTGAAACTTTTCATTCCATCGAAATTAAAGATAAATAATATTTGTATTTTTATTATCGCAAGATTTAATAAATGAACCCCAGAGAATTATTCTTCGAACATAAGAATGAAATTTTAAATCGTCGAATTCATAATAAATGATTATTTTCAGCGATTATAAAATCATACGTTTTGAAACGAGCGAAGCGATGCGCGAAAACCTTCCTATTACAATATTGAGACAGGCGAAGCTGCCACGATTTCCGAGAGTCTTCCGCGCAAGACACATTGGCAGCGCTCGGAGGGCATTCACCGTTCCCGCGAACTTGACCTACTGTCACACTTGTATGTACGCCGTGCGCATACATGTTGCGGCTAGCTCTTTCTCCGATATACGTAAACCTTGTTCCGACGTAAACGTGTGTGTGTGTGTGTGTGTCTACTATGGTTGTGTTTGCACCGGCTACTCTTCCTAGTTTTTCTTCCTTTGAATCAGGTTAATGCATTTCAAATTGTGGCTCGTATATGAGGTTAATATGAAATCTTAAAGTTTATTAGCGTACTTGCATTAGACGAGGTAACTTTCACAAGTGACTGACTAAACTATTTTGGAATAAGTAGTATGGTTTTAAGCAGTGAAGGAGGGTATACGTATATAAATGTATCCCCAGAAATAACGTGTCAATTAAAATTATATAAATTTATATTGAATTTTTGATAAAATAAGCCAAATAGGAACACTTGGTTCTTTCAATGTAAAAAAATGGAAAATTTAAGATTTTTGCTTTGTCGCAACCTGTAAATTTGACAACTTGCAGGCCCAGAACATTTTTTAATGAAAAATATAATTTCATATGAAACTCCCGTATTATTTTAACAAAGAAAAATTATTGTAAAAATTATTCCATTGTCGCTATATAAATGTAAATAAGTTAACTAATTTAATATTCATATTCACTGAAAAGTATTGTACCAATCGAATTTAATTACCATGAACTTTACATCAGGATCTACGTCTATACAACTTGAAATAAATCACGTAAGTTCGCAGGATGCAATACCCTCCATAAAAAATTCTCATAACAATGCGATGCGTCTTTATTTCAACGCGCAGCGTGACAAATTCCGCCTGCAGCGGCAGATAGGTGCGGAGCAAAAAGGCGAAAGGGAACGCGCGCGCATAAAGTATCGTCAGGATGTCTCGCGGTGCGCTCGTCTTATCGACCAAAAGGGAAAGGTGTAATATCATGTGCGTATTATGCAATACCTGCAAGAAATCAGAGCGTTGGCCGCAGGCGCGATATTTCAGATTTTTTTTTTTTTTTTTTGCTCGAGAGCTTAAGCTTTTGGAGGGCAGTAATTGCTTACTTCTGCAAACTTAATAAATTACTAACAACTATTCCATTTAAAAAATTTTCAAGCGAACTCAAAACAATAACAAAGAATAAAAATAATGTAAAAAGAAAACTTAAAGATTCGATAAGATCTCAATGAGAAATCAGTATTAGAAGATCATTTGCTGCATGCATAGAGTACAAGTTAACGAATTATTACAATCTAGTACGCAAGTAGGTACATTATCCACTATATATTACTTTTTGGTACCTAGTGTAGGTGTAGTTTCAATTTATCATACGTGCATAAAGTGGAGTTGACCCATTCATGCGTTCAAGCCAAAACATGCTCGAAGCAAGTGTTTTCGCATGCAGATCAGCTGAGTGCCAGAATCGGATGCTTTATACCTACATGTACTGCTATAAACACGAGAATCGAAGTTGCGCCCTGGCAAGGAGAGCCTTACTACGCGGAATTCGTCGTAGCTTTAAGATATGCGTTTAATATATGGAAATGTGAACGAAATCACGTGCATTTAATCTAATAAGTTAATATTACGAAGCAATATGTGAACAACAACGCTTTTTATCTAATTATGATTCATCCAGGGTCTTTCTGCTAAATTCTTCGGTAAGATAATGTGGACATACTCGAGGATAGACCCCGCCGTAGCCGCTAGAAAAAGTTTTTCTGTTTATTTAATATTTCATTTGTACCACTTATTTATTTTGAACCGAACGCACCGACGATGTTGACTTTTTGAAGGATGTACATTGAAAAATCGAGCAGATTTTTCAAAAATTTTTTTTTCAATCGATAGATTTTTAACACGCGTTTCGAACATTATTTTGCTTCAAAATTTTGAAATAATAAGAATTAAGTACTCATATTAATATTAGAAGTTTTAATTTAGAATGAATGAAACTTTTAAGCTGCAGGATTTAAAAAATACAAATGAAACTCAATATTTAAAAAATTTATTCACTCTATTTACTAAATGGAACTAATTCTATTACAATAAAATTATCATGAAATCAATTTAAATGAGTTATTCAGATTCAGATTCAAGTTTCTCGTGTTGTTCTTCAATTTCCAAATATGTACTTAACCAAAAGTCAGCGAATTCATCTAAACTAGTCCATTTCCTATCCGCATTTTCCGCTAAGATCTTCTCGAGTATAGGTTTGTCAGAATCGTCAAGATCTTCAAGAAGAGACTCACCAATAAGTTCGTACGTTTCTGATAATGCTTTTGACAACTCTTCTCCCTTTAGGTTCTTAAGCATCTCCACCAACTCATTTTCATCATCATCATCATCATCATCATCTTTGGTATCAGACTCTCCTTCCTCAGCATCTTCTGATTCAGAATTTTCTTCGCCAGCATCTTCTGACTCAGATTCTTCTTCACCAGCATTTCCTTCCTCAGCATCTTCTGATTCAGAATTTTCTTCGCCGGCATCTTCTGACTCAGATTCTTCTTCACCAGCATCTTCTGCTTCAGACTCTTCTTCGCCAGCATCTTCTAAATCCAAATTTTCTGAATCAGAATCAGCCTCATCAAGTTCATTCTTTTCTTCTTCTTCTTCTTCAATGGGACCTTCTTCAACAGCTTCTAGTTTATTAGAAGCAGGAACTTCAACAATTGCGCTGTCTTCATTGTCCAATTGTGCAAAGTGCCTGGACCACGTCAGTGCACCAGACGTTGGCGAGGAATGCAATGCAAGAACTGCAAAGCAAATTCTGGAAAAGAGAATAATTTTGAAATACTTGAGTATGGATTGATTTACAAATGTTCGAGACTAATACTTATAAGTGTGGAAAAAGTCAATCAACTCTTAAAAAAAAAAACAAAAATCATTAATAAATACTTTTTTATATACAGAAAGTTATTTAATATGCAAAGAGCTTAATTTAAAAATATATGAAACGTCCAATACTAATATAATTTTGTCTCACTTATGAATATAACGAATATTATGATTTAATTTTCATTAAAATGATTTTGTGAAAGTACGAATTATTTTATTTAATCATTTGACTTGTAATTATAGAAATAGTAAAATTTTTGTAATAACACTTACAAAACTGTGCACTTTAACATGGTTCTACCGCTTTGAAGCCAGACAAAAGAACAACTAAAAAAAAATTTGTCAAAGGAGTATTTTTATATACTGGACCAACTACTCAATTATCGTGTCTACACTGATAATATATCAGAAATGATTTGAATAATTAATTTAGTAGTTATAATTAAAAATATCTCGAGAAAATTCCTACGCCAAGGTCGTGTATCGTTGTGCAAAATTTTTGGCCGGAAAGTATGCGTACGTATCGGCAGCAAAAATAATTATGATTTCGGTATCAAGGATTCAAACGATAAATATTTTGAAATTTTTAGATAAATGATATATGTTACTAACACTATCTTTGTTACGCTATGTAAGTTACTCGTTTTACATTAGTTTTGGTGAATATACACAAACAGTATCTGCTACCTGCTATATAAGCTTTATGCGTAAAGCGGCATTTTCATATATAATTCTATTAAAAGGAATAGTCAATTATTGATAACGATATTAGATAAAAAAACTTCTATGATTTGTACAGAAACATAAGATTCTTTACAAAAACAAATATGAAAGACATTTTCAATTATCATACTACAATTTTATTTAAATCGCATATTAAAATTTTTACTGATATAAAATTATCGGTAGCGATAGGAATAATTAATTCGTACTATGCATTTGATCTTTTTCATAAAATCACTTCCTTCCGCTCAACAAACTGTTCTAGGTCAATATCTTAATAATGTAAAATAGAAACATTTTTAGACATTTTGTTAATAATATACAAAATTATCTTAGCGAATAGTGCGTTTCTTAAAATTATGTTTCAAATAATTAAAGAAAATAAGTTTTAGGAAGTAAAAAGAAGGTTATAACTACAAAGATTATCTATGTGTTTATTGCGAAATCAAAGAATTACAAAATTACTGTTTGTTTAAAAGCTACTTTTCAAAAAAATACCGATTAACTACGGGAAAAAATTGATGCGTTAATTGAAGCCAAAAGCTGATTAAAAAAAAATCAGTACATTCAGAAATTGCGAAATTGTTTTCTTGTTTTTACCCACGCGATTACGTGTTTGCTTTTTACAACTTGCACTATAATATTTCGTCCATTTACTCGTATTAAAAATGGCAAAATGATGCAAAAGAATATGCTGTTTCACATTATTGTTGCTGTTTGTAATGCTTTTTCGACGCAAGAAAATGCAACCGCTTTGCCCAACACGCAATCGCACGCTCCCATGCGAAATGAAGTAATGAGAATTTCAGCGGTTAATCGACATTCTTCTATGAATTTCGTAAACTTTCCTCTCCTTCGCACTTTACCTCTGTTTTTTTATTTTTTTTTTGTTCTTTCGCTTTTGGTTTTCGTAAACGATTTTCGTAAAAAAAAACTTTTAACTTAAAAGAAATTGTAGACGAAAAAATATGTTGAACATTTAAAAAATCTATGTATTTTATCAATGACAGTTATGTTATTTTTTAATTGGAAGAATGATAATTCTAAAGATTGTAAAGTTAAGCTGCATAATTTAATAGCTCTTCAATTTATATTAAAAAACAATTTAATAAATTGTAATTCTAATAAGAATTAACTTGATACAGAAAATAATAACATTATTTTGATACAAGTAAAGATTGGAGATTAAATTCTACACTTTTTTCTGATTTATTAGAATTCATTAATCAACAAAATAAATCGTTCAGCCTTTATCTGTTAATGTTCTACTTAAATTTTTAATTGATTTGTTACAGATTTGAAGAGTAAAATCTGAATACGTCTGCGACTGATTAAAAATTTTTGTTTTATAGATTACAAATATTGGAAAAATTAAAAGACCTAAATTATTCAAGTAACTAGTGCTGCGTTAAATGAATGCATAAATTATTATTGCAGGAGAAAAGAAGCTAACGTGGTTGTGGTTACTTTCCTTTGTGAAAGTTTAGAAAAACAAGACTTCGCAATTAATGTTTCATGTAATTGTTTGGGGATTAAAAACACAATTTCAAGCTTTGTGCGTCCAACTTATTAAGTTATACTTGGTTAATTTTCTATTTAGCGTTTGATTGTGGAACTTTCATTTTTATAAAAGTTTAATACAGCGTTTGATTTCATAAAATCATTTAAATATGAATTATATATATTTGTGATAAATTTTTGTAATTTTTTTCAAAAATACCTACATTGTGTTATAAAACCCCCTTTGGTAAACAAATAAAAGCACATAATATATAAATAAAAATTATTACATTTTTTTAAAATCAGCAACAAGTTTTTCATCAATCAGATTTAAAAAATCTACCTATAACTTTGTATCACTTGTTGCATGCACATTCTTCATCATATTTTTAAAGTTACCTAGTTTTCTATTATTGCCATTATCGGTACAGCAGACCTCTGCACTTTGCACACCGAATGACCGAATCGCAAGTCGAATTCCTAAACCAAGCGCTCCGCGCCAGATGCCGCTCTCGGCAAAAATTCTCGTCCTCGTATAATATCGCGGCCGGCGATCTCCTATTTCGGTGTAACTTGCAAAGTAGCTCGAAACTTTAATTAACCGTTAAATTTCCCCGGGAAAAAGGCGAGAAAGAAGGTAAGGAAGTCGGCGGCAGTAAAATTTTCGGGCTAATCTTTACAGGGCTCTTGCTTAATTCATGAGGTCGAAGCCTCTACCCCCCGCTTCGGCCGAGAAGAAAAAAGAAAAAAAGGAATCGGACCATAGAGGGTCGAGGGTGAGAGAGAGAGAGAAAGGAAGCCGGGACGCGGGAAGGCAAGGGTGAATGAATTAGCACTGTACAGTTCGCTCGCTGTCGATCCCTCGCGCGTGATAATAACGTCTTCGCGTGTACTTTCCTCAAAGCTCGCCCCGTTACCCTCCCCCCCTCGCCTTACCAGCCCCGTAATTAGACGTTACTCTCGAGGTAATTACGGGCGGACTTAATCTATCGCGCGAGCGCTACTCGCGCTTTACTTTTAATTAGCGGAGAGGAGAGATATCGTCGACGTCGAGCCCCCCCCGCCCCCGCCCCCGCAAGTGACGCGCGTTAAAGCTCGTCAGGAGTTCGCCTCTGCGGCCGCGTAACGCGAAACTTTCGTCTTTAAACTTTAAAGTCGAACCTTCAATTTGAACTGGAAAGATTTGTGTATGCGCTCCCCCGGCCGGAGAAATACCTTTTTCCGTACTGTTTCGAGGGCGGTAAAAGGATTTACGTTAAAATATCGTTCTTTATTTTGCTTTTCTCTACAAGATTATGTTTTTTTTTTTTTAAACTAAGTCTTTTTACAGACATTTTTTCGACCTCGTCCCTTGTTTTATTGTTTTAGAAAATTTATTTCCAGCGTCCTACGTTATATATCATAATTTCACTATTATTATACATGCGGCTTATAATCTTATTTTGTTTAATAGTTCTTAGAATGTTTATTATGTGCAACCTTGCGGCTACATATAAAATTAGTACAATGTAAGACTTGTGCTTTTAATAATTAATATGCTTATAACAAACTATTTTATTGCATTACAAAGAAAAAAAAAAGTGTTTTCGGTAAGATATAGTGCGATTCTACAGAAAACACGCATAACTCACTCAGAACTTATTTTTTTCACAAAAAGCATGAACTCTAATTTCTACATTGAAGAGTTTCTCTCGCATACCTTGTACAAGGAAATTCAGCTGCGTTTGCGGCGGTATTAGAAGCACTTAGTCACTGAGACGCTCCGGCGCCACTCGCTCCGAACGTAATTAGGAGCCTTGCCATACGAGCTCGGTTCATGGTTCTCGGATTATCGGCTTCAATAATTATCGATCCGCGTTCGTTATACGACGTTGATTTTTAACCTGTAAGAAAAAAAAAAACGGCAATCGACGACTGAACTAAATTGGCCGCCTGGATTGGCAAACTCGTATATCACTTATCGCGGAGTGCGCGCAATTTACTGAGAAAATGCGAAAAAATTCACTGAATAATAAGGCATCGATTCTTTTATTGCATATTCTATTTTTTATCTATTTTTTATAACTTAATCGATTGTTAAATAAAATATTAAAAATATTGTATTCCAAGTAGGCATTTAAAACTGCAATAGATAAAGTATTATTAAATCAACCGATTCACATTATATGAACAATTACCAAATCCGTTTATCGCGCGGGTTACGTACAAAGAGTTAAAAAAAAAATGATATATAGGGGTTTTTTCGTTTGTGAATCATTGGCCTTCGGCTATAGAGGAAGCGAATCCAATTTTTCAGAACAAATAAAGCGAATAACGCAAACGCGCAAAAACGATACGTTCATTTTAAAATGTTTCGCTTGTCTTTGTAAATATAGTAGAATTATTCTTTGATATCTACGATGTGAACTAAAAATTGGAATCCCACCGTAAGCCCTTGACTAGCACGCACTTATTTAGACTCGGAGAGTCTAAAAATGTATACACTTTTTATAAAATATTTGTACGTATGGTATTCCTGATGCCAAAGTTACATTTGATATCACTTTGACTAGTGATAACTTTGACATCACATAAAAATTGTCCTGATGATGATTACTGAGTAATCGAAATGTCGGATGTATACAAGGAAGAAATAAAAGGAAAATTTAACAGCAGAGACCAGTAGATTCGACCGGTAGATTTAACCGCATCGTAGCTGCCAGCAGAAGCAGATTAGAATCTTTTTCTCAAAATTAGTGCGTTAAACAAGGATTATTATATTATATAATGCTAAATAAAAAAAATACGTTTAAAGTATTGTTGTAAACAAAACAATGATTAAATATTTCTCTAAAAATTTGAGTAGACATTAAAAAAAAATTGTTAGGTAATAACACTATTAGAAATGTAAAATAGCGTGCAGTGATGTAATATGTATAATTATACTGCGAATATATTTTAAAACCTTAAACTTAAACTTGATTTTAGTTTGTTTTGTTGTTCATTAAATCGTCATATTTAAAAATTTTCTTACCTTTATCAGATTTCAATAATACCGATAATTATACAGAAATCAATTAATATTAATCCCCTACTAATTTTCCAAAATCTATCCGTAAAACTAAAAAATCAACGAAACTCCCCACAAAAGAATATAACCAATTCCCATCTCGGTAGTTGGATCGCGGCTTATCTCCCTGCCCGCGGTGGCGATAATTAATTTTCGGCGAAAATCTCGTCGGAAGTTCCCTTCGACCGGTATACGAGGCTCATAATACACAAGGAAAACGCCGCGGCGCTCCGCTTAGTCGTCGCCGGATCCCGGGGCCTCGTAAATTAAATCGCGAGAGAGGAGAGAGCGGCTGCAGACTTTCGCAAAACTCATCTGCACACGCTTTCGAGGAGGAGAGCGGGCGGCGGTCCGTGCGAGTACAGGCGAATGAAAAATTGCCCCCCCCCCTCCCCCCGCGAGAGCGAGGGATGGGTTTATCCTCGCGCGGAGTGTATCTTTGCCAGCGGCAGACGAATCTCCTTGGCTCTGCGGCCCCCCGCGCCATTATGCCTGCATATTTCATCTCCCGGCCGCACGGAAAACTCTCGATCGCGCGCGCGAGCTTTTGTCGCTCTCTCTCTCTCTCTCTCTCTCTCTCTCTCTCTCTCCTACCCCCTCGGCCGCTTCGCGCAGTTTTTGTTCCGTTTCGCGGGAGATTCGTTTTGTTCTCGTTTGGCCGGGGAGAATTGAAAGTTTCGAGAGCTGACAGTTTCGGGGTTGCATAAACTTTAGAGAAGACGGAGGGGTCGTGAAAAATTAAATGTATAGCGCGGCTGAGGTTTTTCTTTGGGGTAAGAAGGCAATGTTAGTTTGAAATGGTAAGGGGTTCTTGTGTTCTATGCTTAGGGAAAAGTAAATTTGTATAATGAAACGATGGACGAATATATTTTGTGGCTCTATATACGTTTTTGCATGAAATGTGTTTAAAAATTTTTCATTTTTCATTTAATCGTTATTCATTTTTGGGTTAATACTCATTTTTTTAGATTTTACATCCATTACAGGATCTATAATATGAGTCTTAAAAACTGATCTTAAACTGTTTAAAATCAGGGCATAAATGAATTACTTGCAAAATTTCAAAACAATATATAACCGGCATTTGGGACCTACGACAGAATCACATAACGCACACGAACATTTTTTGAAAAGCAGAATTTTTTGAATCAAAAGAATTAAATCAAAATCGCAGACTCAAAAATTTCGGCTATTTCAAAACTTTCTCTTTGAGAAAATAAAAAATAAGAAGTGAAAACTGCGAGGTATGTAGCTTTATGAGCAAAGGAGGGGCCTAAAGTTCAAAATGAAGCTTTATCGTTCACTGACTCTAACTAACTAGGAGAGTGCAAACCTCCGAAGAGATACTTTTGCGGATACTAAAACATCAAGAAAGCGAAAGGATCGCAGGCACGAAAAAATCGAGTTATGGACATTTTTAGTGTCTGTTTAAGAATTCAATTTGGAATGGTCTTGGAAAAAGATTTACTTAAATTAAAGTTTTAGGAAAGAATCTAGAGAAGTCAAGCTTTAATTAACTTTGTTCAGAATCAAAAAATGCAAATATAAATCGTAATTGTGTTGTTTGCCTCAAACGACAATTAAGGTACTTCTTAATTAAAAAAAAAAATTGTGGGAAAATTAGGTAGGTTCAAAACATCATATGTATACTTATTAAGAAAATGAAAAAATTTGTATGGTTAAAACTTTATGATTAAAATAAAACTGCTATTTCCTATTAACACATTTTTACTGGAAAATGTATTTAAAATTTTTAATTCTAATCATAAAATCGAAAGATTAAACCAGCTGCGAGCCTTTTTCTCGCCGTCATATAATAACGACCTCAGATTTTCCAAATGAATTGCGTGAAAATTCTTCGCTCAAGCCACAGTATGTGTCCTCTTAAGAGGAAAATTCTGAGAATTTAGGACACCGTGACCAAGCTGAAATTTGAAATTCAAGTCGCCGAGATTACGGTGGGATATATTTCTGGGTTGACGCTCGCGACGGAAAATCACCCCGAATTAGAAGTCGACCTTACCAGCGCGCCGAGCAGAAACGTTTACTTGGTGTTCACGGTCGAGTTTTTCGCCTGCACTTAACGTCGGATTTAAGCTTTTTAAAAATTTATGCGGATCGCTGAAATTTTAAAAAAATTTCGACCAATTTTCTACGTGCGAATATTTTTAATTGCGATGTTTAATTGATATATTTTAGAAGGAATTATGTTATTAAATATAATTAAAAATACCTGCCCCAGAAAATTAAACAATTTATTTAAATAGGTATTTCTTTAATAAGATATAAAAATAGAGGTTGTTTTAAGAGGGTCTTGTATATAAAATAAAAATCGAAAAAATCATATAAAACCAAAATTATATGTTGATAGTATAAATTATTGAAAATTTGGGTAAAAGACAAAATTTTATGATGGATTGTGGATTAAAGAAACAAGATAATCGTCTATGAAAATCGAGGTTTTAAAAAAAAAACCATTAACTTGCATAAGATAATGAACAAATTATTACTGTATTTTATTAATTTGAACATC
Organism: Ormyrus labotus; assembly: GCA_035582975.1. Taxonomy (NCBI): domain Eukaryota; kingdom Metazoa; phylum Arthropoda; class Insecta; order Hymenoptera; family Ormyridae; genus Ormyrus; species Ormyrus labotus. The sequence goes on from JAWWEO010005465.1 coordinate 40,692, forward strand.
ATTTAAATGTACTGACACTCAGAAGAATCCGCTAAAAAAGTAAATGTATAAAAATTTTCGATCTTCATGCAGAACTTTTGTAAAATTTCGCCCTTTAAGAGATCCCGGCAACATGCTTTTCTACGAAGTCGCATTTTCTATTTCTAATAAAATTATTCAAGCTGTAAACTCATTGCCATTCCACTCTGAACTGTAAACTCCATCCAATAGAAGTTACTCCATCCATCTAACGCGGCGCGTCTAACCCGCCGTTTTAAACAGCTTTGAACTTGTAATAAAAGCGGCCAGCCCTTAAAGGCACTTCAATACGGGCGCGCAATGAATTCGCGCGGCGCACTCCTGTTTTTTCAGCAAATAATTGGGCGTTGTATTTGCGCGTCAAAGGTGCCACGCGCGCGCGAGCGAGCCACTCTCAATTTTCGCGCGCGGACGCTGTGTCGTCGCACACGAGCTTCTCTCTCTCTCTCTCTCTCTCTCGTCACCCGGTGCGCGTGCATAAATTTCGTTTGAAGCGACGGCTAATTCAAATGCAAATGACACCCGTTATTTCGGGCGCGCACTTTACTCCTTCGAGTCGATTACGTAAACAACTCTGTCTCTCTCTCTCCCTCTCTTTCTCTACCACTGTTTTGTGCGTATGTATGTAAACCAATCTTCTGTAAGTTTGGCTTGCTTTGACGGAAGTTTGGAAAATGTACGAGTATGGAAGTTAATGAATACTTTGGGCTTATTAAAACCTAATAGTGGCAGTGATTTTTTTTATATCTGCGAGAAATGAGGGAGCATCATGGAATTGGAGGTTTATGATTTCAATTAATTTAGTTAACTTTCGATAAAAGCAAGTTTTTTTTCATCTTAACTTATTATATTAAACAGATAAAATCGTAGGTATTCCAATAATTATCCATTAGCCTATTTAAGAATTTGGAACGTAGTAATTTGCAAAAAATACGCATTAAAAATTTAAATGTAGGTGAATGTGGCATTTCGTTTAACAAAAACGCCACTCGAAAATTAAATTCGTAAAGTTTTACAATTACTTTTTCTATCTTCAATTAAATTTTACTCTAATGACATCCAGTAAATTGCAGCGAAAGCAGAGAAAAGAGAAAAGAATTGGATAAGTTTAGCCTTCACTTAATAGATAGAGCACCTGAGGGATTTAAGCATTTCGTGCAATAACTCGGTGAAAAAAGTCGGAACTCTATTTTCCTAATGTCATTTAAAAGCTCATGTTTAGTGCCTTTAAAGAATAAAAGAAGAATTATTCTAGGAATCCTTCTACATGTTATTACTCTATTAAAGTTGTTTTATGAGGCATGAATATAACATTAATGTAGCGCTTTGCACATTTTCAAACACTATTCTAATTTTAAACCAATAAAAAAAATCACCACAAGACTAATTTTATTTCGTAGAATGCTTTATAAACTTTAAAGTTTTAAATGTATTTTTTGTCATTCGTTAATAACGCGACCACAGATCTTGAAATTTTCAAAAAGCTCAGTTTTTACTTTATTATATATTTTACAGTGACGTCTGGTTTATCAAAAATTAATATTACGCTTTCTGTCTAACGAATTTCGCGTTAAACACGACGAAACTGCATCCGATCGGACGAAAGCACCATAAACAAGCCTTTTCCCCCCAGTTGTCGTAAAATCAAGTCGCGTCGAAAAAAAGGTTAACCGGTGGCAACGAAAAAGAAAAAAAAAAAAAAAACCTCATTAACATGCCTTTTTCCGCGGCTCACGGCGCGCGAGCAACGACCTCGAAAGCGAGCCACCTTTCCGCGTCGAAAGCAGCCGATATCTGCATAAGCCGAGCGGCGCGCGGCGCGCTCTCATGTAAATTCCAGGCGGCGGCGCGGGTTGACCCGCGGCGTTTCGACTCGACGCCGGCCGATAATCGAATTCGGCGGTCGCGGGCCGCCCGTCCGCCCGCGCGCTCGACGGACCGATACAGGGAGAAATCGACGAGCCTCGAATTGAGCTCGCCGATTCGGAAGTTTCGCGCGTTGTGTGGCGGCGACTTTACGTATGTGTATATGCTATAGGCATTCGAGGAGAAGTCCAGCTCGTCTTGCTTTCCACAGCCTTTTGTTATGCGCGTATATGGCGTACCGACTTCCCCGACGCTGTTTCTTGTTTTGTTCCCTTCCTTCATCGGCGCCAGTTCTCCTCGAAAAAGTAATACTTATCGGGTTTCAAGCGAATATAACGAGAAGGTTGACTCGGACGTCACGTACGGGTCCACTTTTATGAGTCCGCGTTAAGTTCTTTACAAGGGTTCGGGCAAGTGATTTTGCCTTGCATTGGTGTTTCCAACTTATTACAGAAGGGGTATTATTCTGGGAGTTACGGCTGGGGCCAATGGAGATTTGTTAAAAATAATTTCTTTGTTTCTTGGAATGAATGGACGTCACGTACGGGTCCACTTTTATGAGTCCGCGTTAAGTTCTTTACAAGGGTTCGGGCAGCGTTGATTCTGCTTGCCGTCTACGCTCGTACTCCATGATTGTACGCAACTAGCGACACCGCATGATGTACGAGA